>CM073592.1:11372307-11462307 GCA_037074705.1 Zhengitettix transpicula | reverse complement strand
GTAAGAATGTTGAAAATATATAGTTTTTTATTTTTTTTAAAAAAAATATTGGGGTTGTTAATTTATTTAATTTTTTTTATATATTATTATGAATAATATTAATAATAAAAAATGGCCGTCGTAAAGTGAAATAATAAATAATTTTCTATAATCTCATAATAACCCATTTTATTCAGTAAAACCTAATTTGAATAGGGGTTGTTTTTTATAAAAATAAAATTAAACAAATTAATACTGGGACATTTAAAAAATTTTAGTTTAAAAAAAAACTTATATAAAATTTCAGTGTGTTAAACCTTTCAAAAATAATTAATATTTATAAACCAATATAATATTTTTTAAATTTTTTTTATATAACAGTTTAAAAAGTATTATTAATTATTTTACCACTACTTCGCCTAATAAAAATAAATAAATAAATAAAAATTCAGTCCAATTTAAGAAATTCAGAAATGAAATATAATAGTCTTAATGTGTGTGTGTGTTAAAAAAAATTGAATAACGTTTCGACGGCTGTTTGGCGACATCGTCAGGGTTAAAAAAAATTAAAAACAACACAAATTCGCTGGCTGCCGAAAAATTTAATTTATTTAAAAATAACTGTATGACTGTTTTATGGGGGGGGGAGGAAAAAATCGTTTAAAATTACTAATAAAAGAATCCTCCTTTTAAAAATACCTTATTTTATAGCGGGTACGTTGAATCCCCCCCCCCTTAAATACGTCACGTCGTTAACAAAAGGTCCATTGGCTGATTAAAATTAAAATAAATATCACTAACTCACGTTATATCTTTGGATGACGTGGAACACGGGAGAAAGGAGGAGTGGGGGGGAAGCTTACGAGGAGAGAGACACTGGAATAAAAACTCACACAAAGGAAACGACGTCGTCGTCGACGTCGACGTTAACGAGAATTATTGGTAAAAGTTGTGAATCAAAAATTGGGGGTGGGGGTTGGGGAGAGTGATGGAGACAAGATATGAAAAAAAAGAGTCGAGATTTTCATTTAACTGAGGAGAATAAACGGTATCAATAATAATAATATTTTTTAACATGAAAAAGAAGGAGTATTAAGGTAATTTAGATTTACATCGTTGCAAAGACTTGCACCAGGGAGAGGGGGAGGAACAGATTAAAGGAAAAGGGGGATAAATGAAAGATGTTCGAGGAACTGCTTGAGTCAGTCAAGTCAGTCAGTGAGGTGGCAGAACATAACCCTTATTTTCTGTAGGGTATTTTCCAAGGACAAGAGAATGTTTCAAGCAACGTGAAATAAATTAATACACAAAGATATTAATTAATTAACCTTAATCTGGATTTTTTTCGGAGGAAGGGCGGTGAGGGGGAGGGAAAGCAGGGTGGAAGAAATAGAATCTTTCCCATTCTTCCAACCTGATATAATTAAAAAAAATTAGTAGTAACGTAAGACAGGAATCAGTAAAAAATTATATATATATATATTACAGTAAAACTTACGTTTCGATGTATGTTAACAAATCATTCTCAGATTCTAGCGGCTTAAGGGAGAGGTGGAAATATTTATTTTTAACTTCTCTGGAACTGGTTTCTCTTACCTGAAACGAAAAAGAAAAAATCAGCATGTCAAAATAAAATAAAATTATTTTTTTAAAAAAAGCACACACACACACATACACACACACATACAACACAATAACCGTAAAACACACACACACACACACACACAGAGAGGCGTTTTATGTAAACTAAAAATTAAAAATGTATCCAAGACCGATCCCTGCGGGGGGAGGTCTGCGAGGGCTATTCTCTCGCAGGCAGAACCTTGTAGGAGAGACAGGGAGGGGCTACTTTTGGGGATGCCTCCTCCTCTCTCCGTTTTTCAACTAAGGTTCCCACAAGCCGAGGCCTGTTCTGAGAGGTGTATGTTCCTGGGGGTCACAGATCTTGGGGCATACGGTAATAGTTGTTCTCTGTTCCCATTGGAATTTTCTTCCAGCTGCCTCCTAAACTAGTCGCGGCATGGAGAAGGGAATGCTGCGTCCCCGCAGCAAACTCCTCTCCCGCTATCCAGGGAAGGCCGTGGGATAAGTAGCCAAGAGCCCGACCTACCTGATGCCGGTTTACTAGGGTTTTCCCTGCATTACTTTTACCGGGTAGGATCCTTAAAGTATAGCCCAGGGGGCCCCCTAGTTAATCCATGGTTACCATCCTCTACCCTTCCGCGCATCCCCCTCTTCCAGATCCCTTCCTATGCTATTAAAGGGGAGTTGCCACCATGTGGATTACCCTCATGTAGCCTGTTGCCCTAAAAAAAACAAAGAACCCTGCGGGACACCAATTACTGACCTTCGGGCGAATGCAGCTCCTAAATGAGAGGAATTTCGAGTAATAAATTAAACGATTGGATTGTGAAAAGAGAAAACTCTAAAGTAAAAAAAATCTTTGGACACTTTATTCAGCCCCCCCCCCAACTTTAACAACCCCTATGCCTCTTGTCTTTTTAATTTTTATAACGAATTATTCCCAGCTGTTTACAGAACCTCAAAATTGAACAAAATTAATATAAAATAATTACTCTTATATATACATATATATATATATATATATACTCATTTTCAACTCAATAAAATGTGCCGTGATAGTGTTTCACTTCCGTTGTCGTCGTCGGCTGCTAATTAACGAGTCTCGGGGCATCTTCACAACTAACCACAAACGTCCGACAAAGAACCAGTCAGGCAGGCGGGGGATGGTGAAGAACCACTACCTCGTAAAAAAAAGGGGCCAAGTTAAGCCGTTACACGATGTTAGAGGGGGGAAAGGGGGAGGGAGGCGGACAATTTAACAGTCGAGTAAGTGTTTTTCACCAGTAATAGTTGTCAATGGTAATTTAGTCGTTCATGGAAGCTCCACACACACTGAAGGCTAAAGAGGAGGAGGAGGAGGAGGAGGAGGCACCCTTCTTGGTTCAGTTAAGGGTCCCTTCTCATCCTTCCATCGCCGTGGTGACAGGAGTACCAGTTGAGGGTGTTGTAACTCTGGCTGACACACGATCCGCGGCGGTTAAAAAATTAAAAATGTATCCAAGACTGATCCCTGCGGGACACCTGTTTCCTGACCTTGGGGCGAACGCAGCTCCTAGAAGAGCGGAATTTAGAGTAACAAACTTGATGATTGAATTCTCTACAGTGAAAACGAAGAAAAATTCTTAGGACACTTTTACTCAGCCTCCCCCCACCCCCCCCACCACTATAACCCCCTCGCCTGTTGTCGTCCTAATTTTAGAAATAATTATTCCCAGCTGTTTACTGCTTTGCGATGACCAAAGTCTGACGGCGTCTGGCAAAGAAACGTGTTTTTCTTCTTTTAATGGACAGTACGAAATTCTTTTGTAATAAAGATTACCTTTTTTAAGTAGCCTCGTAATACAGCAAGTAATACAGACGACGACGACGGTTTCCAAAGCGGCCCACGAGGTGGCTTAGAGGGACAACAACAACACCGTCTCTCTGTCCATAGAATTGCGACACGTAGACGTTTCCAAGGTAACAACAGGACGAGGATTACGTCGTCTCGTAGCCTCGCAGCTCTTTTACAGAAAACTGCTTGTGGCTGGGGAAAACTAATGATGCAAGGCTGAATTAGGAACCGAGCATCCACAACAGTGGCCAATAAACGTTGGGGGAAAATAAACTCAAGGTTATAAAACAGAAGAGATTCCCGTTTTACCTGGAACGATAATTTTTACCTCCCCCTCCCCACCTCTTTCAGACCGTAGCTTTGAAACACTCCAGAAAAAAAAACCTTATTAAGTAATTCATGATACCCGTTTAAATTAATATTCTTAAAAATACTCTATATTACTCAAATTTACTAACGAGGTCCAAAAGTGCATTTCCATCGATTTGACTATAGCACATTATCTTTTACCCCAGTGTGTTACTATACTAACGATTTTTATCCTCACTTTATATATCTCGTTCCCCCCACCTGCGAAAACGGCATCTATTTATTCATCAAATTTTTCTAACGACGTCTATAAGTCCATAACCATGGATTTAACTGTAGTACGCTAAATTTTGCCCCAATATTTTATTATAGTAGCCATTTATATCCTCGTTTTATATATCTCGTTCTTCCCACCAGCGAAAACGTCATCTTTATATTCATCAAATTTTCTAACGAGGTTCTCAAGTCCACTTCCATGGATATAACTATAGCTCATTAACTTTTACCCCAGTGTGTTACTTTACTAGCTCTTTTTATCCTCGCTTTATATATCTCGTTCGCCCCACCTGCGAAAACGTCATCTATATATTCATCAAATTTACTAACGAGGTCTACAAGTCCATTTCCATGGATTTAACTATACCACATTATCTTTTACCCCAGTGTGTTACTATACTATCGTTTTTTATTTTCGATTTATATATCTCGTTCACCCACCGGCGAAAACGTCATCTATATATTCATCAAATTTTTCTAACGTGGATTTGACTATAGCACATTATCTTTTACCCCAGTGTGTTACTATAGTAGCCCTTTTGATCCTCGTTTTATATATCTCGTTCCCCCACCAGCGAAAACGTCATCTATATATTCATAAAATTTTCTAACGTGGTCTACAAGTCCATTTCCATGGATTTAACTATAGCTCATTAACTTTTACCCCAGTGTGTTACTATACTAGCCCATTTGATCCTCGTTTTATATATCTCATTCCCCCTACGTGCGAAAACGTCATCTTTATATTCATCAAATTTTCTAACGAGGTTCTCAAGTCCACTTCCATGGATATAACTATAGCTCATTAACTTTTACCCCAGTGTGTTACTATACCAGCTCTTTTTATCCTCGCTTTATGTATCTCGTTCGCACCACCTGCGAAAACGTCATCTATATATTCATCAAATGATATAACGTGGTCTACTAGTCCATTTCCATGAATTTAACTACAGGACATTATCTTTTGCCCCAGTGTGTTACTATAGTAGCCCTATTTATCCTCGTTTTATAAATCCTGTTCCCCCCATCCGCGAAAACGTCATCTGTATATTACTTAAATTGCCTATCGAGGTCTACAAGTCCATAACCATGGATTTAACTGTAGTACGCTAACTTTTGCCCCCATATTTTATTCTAGTAGCCATTTATATCCTTGTTTTATATATCTCGTTCCCCCCAACTGCAAAAACGTCATCTATATATTCATCAAATTTTCTAACGAGGTCCACAAGTCCATTTCAATGGATTTAACAACAGGACATTAATTTATGCCCCAGTGTGTTACTATACTAGCCATATTTATCCTTGTTTTATATATCTCGTTCCCCCCACCAGCGAAAACGTCATCTATATATTCATCAAATTTTCCAACGAGGTCTACAAGTCCATTTCCATGGATTTAACCAAAGAACATTAACTTTTACCCCAGTGTGTTACTATATAGCGCTTTTTATCCACGCTTTATATATCTCGTTCCCCCACCTCAGGAAACGTCATCTCTACATTACTCAAATTTTCTAGCGAAGTCTACAAGTGCATTTCCATGGATTTAAATACAGGACAATAACTTTCATCCCATTGTGTTACTATACTAGTGCTTTTTATCCTTACTTTATATATCTTGTTCCCCCCACCCGCGAAAAGTCATCTATATATTCATCAAGTTATATAACGAGGTCTACAAGTCCATTTCCATGGCCTTAACTATAGCACATTAACTTTTACCCCAGTATGTTACTATAGTAGCGCTTTTTATCTTCAGTTTATATATCCCGTTCCCCCCACCTGCGAAAACGTCATCTCTGTATTACTGATATTTACTAACAGGGTCTGTAATATATTCCACCATTTTGTATAAGTTGTCAACAACGGGTAACAATGCCATCGTCTTTTCCTGTTCGCCGAAGAGAAATACTATCTATTCTTACTGTTGAAAGCAGATCCACGTCAAAAATAAACTAGGCTATTAATTTATCTCTCTGCCCTGGCTTTAATTTTGTTCGTGATATCACTTAAGGGTGGGGTGAAAGTTGAGGGATAAATTTATTTTCCTTCCCAACTTTTCCCGGGCGTTCTGCCAGCGAGAGTGGGGTTGTTGGACGACGATAAGCTTTCTAGAGAGACTTTACTAATCTCGTTACCACTTACTAATTTATTTTTGTCTACCACATTCCACCCTAATTTTTTGTTTAAATAAAATGTAAATTACCCCCCCCCCCCGGTGTATATAAAAATTGGAATATGTTTATTCAAGGAGTTTATAAATATATTTATTTAAGGAGAAGAAGAAGGAGGTGTAGACAGGCTAGGTACAGGGTAATCCACATAGTGGCAACTCCACTCTTGTAGCATAGGAAAAGGATTTGAAAGGGGGGATTCGGAAGGGTAAAGCAAGGTAGCCAAGGGTTAACCAGGGGCCGCCAGGATAAGGCATAAAGGATCCTACACATCAATTCGCCTGAAAGTGATGCAGGGAAAACCCTAAAAAAACGTACATCAGGTTGGGTCGGAGCTCTCGATGCTTGTCCCACGCCCTTTCGATGGCGGGAGAGGAGTTTGCTGTGGAGGTCGCAGCTTTCCCTTTCACCGTGCCTTGACCAGTTTAGGAGGCAGCTGGCCGACTGTTTCAATGGGAACAGGGAACAACTGTTACAGTATGCCCCAAGGTCTGTGACCCCCAGGAACATACACCTCTCAAAACAGGCCGAGGCTTGTGGGAACCTTAGTTCAAAAACGGAGAGAGGACCCGGATTTTTTTTGGTTTTTTTTAGGGTAACAGGCTACATGAGGGTAATCCACATGGTGGCAACTCCCCTTTAATAGCATAGGAAGGGATTTGAAAGAGGGGATGCGGAATGGTAGAGGAAGGTAGCCAAGGAGGGTTAACTAGGGGCCCCAGGGCTATATTTTAAGGATCCACCTGGCATTCGCCTAAAAGTGATGCAGGGAAAACCCTAGAAAAACCTGCATCAGGTAGGTCGGGCATTGGGGGTACTTGTCCCACACCCTTCCATGGATGGCGGGAGAGGAGTTTGCTGTGGGGACGCAGCATTCCCTTCTCCGTGCCTCGACCAGTTTAGGAGGCAGCTGGCCGACTATTCCAATGCAGACAATGCAGACACCTGTAATATACCCATAAAAAAAGGGTATGTAGTGTCTAGTACAAAAGACCCGTACCTTATGACGATATTAGTACCACTGATATAACATGCGTCGCTCCGGTCCTGTTGAGCAGAGGCCTTCTTCTCCCCCCCCCCCCCGCACCCCTGGCCTTCTAAATGGATCAGTGATTTATATCCATTGGCTCCCCGTTGAGCTTTACGAAGTAAAAAATAAATAAATATATACATATACATATATTCCCCCTCACGTTGTAAATTATCGCCATAAATTCGTCAGGTGTGTCACCCCGAGCCATAATTCGGTATAATTCGACATAAATCTAGCGCAGATCAGTTCTGTAATAAATGGTGGGTCCTGAAACGAGGTCACAATGGTGGTCAGAGAGGGTGCAAAAAGAACCTTACGCCTCTCATATGGAACTCGTACAATGATGAACTACGGTAAACTGTACAGGAAGTCTAACGTAGTAGGGGCACACTTTAAAAACAGGTAGGATTGAAGGTGAACGTAAGAAACTAACCTCACTGATAATTTATGAAGTAATATAATGATTTAGGGCAAACAATAATTCAGATGATCTTTAATTTTAATAAATAATATTGAATCTTTTTCGGGGGTTAATTCATTCATTTATCATTAGAAATTTTCTTCGTACGATGCTCCAGTCTGTTTTAATCGGTTTGAAGTGTTAAAAATTCTACACATATAAAATAAGCAAACCCTCTCTTCAGTCATCCAGGGAAGGACGTGGGACAAGTATCAAGAGCTCCGACCTGCCTGATGCAGGTTTTTCTAGGGTTTTCTCAGCATCACTTTTAGGCGAACTGACGTGTAGCATCCCTAGTTAACCCTTGGCTACCTTCCTCTACCCTTCCACATCCCCCTTTTCATATCCCTTTCCTATGCTATTAAAGGGGAGTTTCCACCATGTGGATTACCCTCATGCAGCCTGTTACCCTAAAAAAAATAATTTATTGTCCGCTTTTCCTCTTGGAATAGTCGGCCAGGTGTCTCCGAAACTGGTCAAGGCACGACGAAAGGCAAAGCTACAACCCCCACAGAAAACCCTCCTCTCCCGTCATCCAGGGAAGGGCGTGGGACAAGTATCAAGAGCTCCGACCTGCCTAACGTAGCTTTTTCTAGAGTTTTCCCTGCATCACTTTTTGGCGAATTGCCCGGTAGGATCCTCTAAACCTTATCCCGGCGGCCCCTAGTTAACCCCTTGGTTGCCTTCCTCTACCTATCCGCATCCCCCCTTTCGCTCCCTTTCCTATGTTATAAGAGTAGAGTTGCCACTATGTGGATTACCCTGTACTTAGCCTGTCAACACCTTCTTCTCCTTAAATAAAATTATTTATAAACTCCATGAAATAGTAAAAAATATAATTAAACATCATACAATTTGCTTTTTTTATAGATATATATGTACGGTTTTCCTATGCAGGTTTTTCTACGGTTTTCCCAGCATCACCTTTAGGCGAATTGCCGGGTAGGATCCTTAAACCTACATCCCGGCGGCCCCTAGTTAACCCTTGGCTACCTTCCACTACCTTCCCGCATCCCCCCTATCGCTCCCTTTCCAATGTTATAAGAGTAGAGTTGCCACTATGTGGATTACCCTATACATAGCCTTTCAACACTTTCTTCTTCTCCTTAAATAAAATTATTTTAAAAAACTTCCTTGAAATAGTAAAAAATATAATTAAACATCATCCAAAAAAAATTATTTACCAATTAAATTAACAACGTTTCATCGCTATTGCGACATCGTCAGGTTCAAGTTTAAAAATATTTTGATAGGCTGTCTTGTCCAAAATTTTTTAAAAAAAATTTGTACCTGAATGGTCGCAAAATAAGGGATGAAACGTTGTTAATTTCTTCCTAAATAAATTTATGAGCCCCCGCTTAGTTGCTCCACTACAATACTGAGCTTCAAGAAGGCATGATCGACGTTGGGTCTTCACTCAGACTGGTTCCGTAAAGGTGGCTCTTGGTATTTGCCTCATCCCCAAAGTCCTCGTACTTGTCGACGTTCACGTGAAGTCACTGGACCACTTTCTTGACTCTACGTGTTGTTATCGGCCGCATCCCGTCACATCAACGCTGGTGTGCCTCAAGGACAGTGTTTGGTCCGCTCGACCTTGTGTTAAGTATTGTTACGGGAGAGGGACAAGACTTCAGCTATAATCAAACAGCTGCTAAATGGACCATTGTCACAGTCGTCCTTTCCAGTGTTGTCAAATTTAAGAAACACAGGGTACCGCTGAGCGGTTTCGCCGTTGAGATTCGCCCCCCCCCCGTTCCCTGAGGCCTGGATCTTGGGCAGGGCAACCTCTGGCTCAAAACATTACCAAAACCAGTAGCGTCGGATGGTAGCCGTTTCCTCGCCCCCGCCATTCAAGACTTCCCCCTTCTCTACTGTCACTGTTACTTTTGTTTCTGTTTTGCCACTTGTTGGTTGCGGCAGGCGAGAGATGGATTGATATATTTGGTGCAATTACGCGGATAAACGGTGCGGAGCCGGATGTGGCCCACAATCGCCTCGGCTCGGCTCGGCAAAGTGGGTGGCGATCCCAACTAGTCCTTCCAGGTCCCCCCCTCCCCCGCCCACCCCTCCACAGAAGACAGAACGACAAAAACGACCCGATACTGACGGCATAATTAGGCGTGTGTGTGTGTGTGTGTGTCCCCTTGCGCTGTCAATGACCAGCAAGACCAGATAGCCAATTAGTATCTAGAGGACCTGACAGGAGGAACTGGATCCTACAGTGCGATTATCATCGTCATCTGCGGCCTCCTCCTCCTGGTCCTTATTCTGAGTCGCGGAAGTCTCAGGTCCCCCTGAGGCGTGCCTCAAGGGAGCGCTGTAGGACCCCTTCAGCGCGGTCCATAAGCAATGCACTCCATGCTTCTTCTTTTTTTTAGGGTACCAGCCTACATGAGGGGTAATCCACATGGTGGCACCTCCCCTTTAATAGCATAGGAAAGGAATTTGAAAGGGGGGATGCGGAAAGGTAGAGGAAAATAGCCAAATTACATGGAAATAATAGGGAAAAAATTGAAAAAAAAAGCAATTAACTAAACTGAAACCCCCATTATATTTAATTAAATTATATTTGATTCTTTAAATGATTAAACGTAAGTTATTAATATTTTTATTAATTATTTATATATTTCAATCAACGATGTCTAAATTAATTATTAATAATTTGTTGGCTATTTTAATACAAAAAGGCAATTAAATTTTTTTTTAGACAATTAATAAGAAAAGCTAATATTTTATTAAAAGACGTTTGGTTCTTAGATTAGGAATATTCAAAGAAAACGTCTAAAAAACTATTAATATATAAATATATAAGCATTTTAAGACAGAAATAAATATAATAAAATTTTTAGACAATTAATAAGAAAAAATAATAATTAATTAAAAGACGTTTCGTCCTTGGATTCGGAAATTTCAATAAAAAAACATCTAAAACAATTATTAATAAATTTATGGCTATTTTAATACAAAAATAAAATTTTTGGACATTTAATAAGAATAAATAATAATTAATTAAAAGACGTTTCGTTGTAGGATTTGGAAATTTTAATCAATAACAACTAAAAAAAAATTGTTAATTAAACTCAATAACGGCAAATAACAGGCAAAGATTTGGAAAAAATTGAAAAAAAGTCAATTAACTTACGTTTAATCAAACCCAAACACCATTAGATTTAATTAAATTAGATTTAATTGTTTTAATGAAACCCTTGTTCGATTAAACGTAAGTTAATTGCCCTTTTTTTTGGAAGCTAATTATACGTCATTTAATATATCAATAATTATTTTAGATGTTCTTGATTGAAATTTCCTAATCCAAGGACGAAACGTCTTTTAATTAATTATTATTTTTTTCTTATTAATTGTCTAAAAATTTTATTTATTTTATTTTTGCATTAAAATGGCCATCAATTTATAAATAATTATTTTAGATTTTCTTGATTGAAATTTCCTAATCCAAGGACGAAACGCCTTTTAATTATTTATAATTTTTTGTTATTAATTGTCTAAAAATCTTCTTAATTTTATTTTTGTATTAAAATGGCCATCAATTTATAAATAATTATTTTAGATTTTCTTGATTGAAATTTCCTAATCCAAGGACGAAACGTCTTTTAATTAATTATTGTTTATTCTTATTAATTGTCTAAAAATGTTATTAAATTTATTTCTGACTTAAAATGGTCATATATTTATATATTAATAGTTTTTTAGACGTTCTTCTTTGAAATTTCCTAATCCAAGGACGAAACATCTTTTAATTAATTATTATTTATTCTTATTAATTGTCTAAAATTTTTATTTATTTTATTTTTGAAATAAAATGGCCATGAATTTATTAATCATTATTTTAGATGTTTTTTGCTTGAAATTTCCGAATCCAAGGACGAAACGTCTTTTAATTAATTATTTTTTTCTTATTAAATGTCTAAAAATTTCATTTAATTTTATTTCGGCATAAAAAGGTCATAAAATGTAATTGTATTAATATTTAAATTTTATTTAATTGCAGGAAAAACGGTACTAAGTGTGTAATGTACAGCAGGGGATGTAAAGTGCACGCACTCAGTAGAGGGTAATTATATATGGAGCTGCATTACACACGGGAATAATCATACATGCCTTTTGTTCTTTTAATATCGAGCCCTGGCTCCCCCCCCCTCTCTATCTCTCTATCTCTATCTCTCTCTCTATCTCTCTCTATCTCTTTCTCTATCTATCTGTATCTACGTCTATCTCTCTCTCTATCTCTCTCTATCTCTTTCTCTATCTATGTCTATCTCTCTCTCTCTCTCTCTCTCTCTCTCTATCTATCTGTATCTACGTCTATCTCTCTCTCTATCTCTCTCTATCTCTCTCTCTATCTATGTCTATCAATCTCTCTCTATCTATCTCTCTCTCTATCTGTATCTACGTCTATCTCTCTCTCTATCTCTCTCTATCTCTTTCTCTATCTATGTCTATCTATCTCTCTCTATCTCTCTCTCTCTCTCTATCTCTCTGTATATATGTCTATCTCTCTCTCTATCTCTCTCTATCTCTTTCTCTATCTATCTGTATCTACGTCTATCTCTCTCTCTATCTCTTTCTCTATCTATCTGTATCTACGTCTATCTCTCTCTCTATCTCTCTCTATCTCTCTCTCTATCTATGTCTATCAATCTCTCTCTATCTATCTCTCTCTCTATCTGTATCTACGTCTATCTCTCTCTCTATCTCTCTCTATCTCTTTCTCTATCTATGTCTATCAATCTCTCTCTATCTATCTCTCTCTCTATCTGTATCTACGTCTATCTCTCTCTCTATCTCTCTCTATCTCTTTCTCTATCTATGTCTATCTATCTCTCTCTCTCTCTCTCTCTCTATCTGTATCTACGTCTATCTCTCTCTCTATCTCTCTCTATCTCTCTCTCTCTCTATCTCTCTCTATCTCTCTCTCTCTCTCTATCTGTATCTGTATCTACGTCTATCTCTCTCTCTATCTATCTCTCTCTCTCTCTATCTATGTCTATCTATCTCTATCTATCTCTATCTATCTGTATCTACGTCTATCTCTCTCTCTATCTCTCTCTATCTCTTTCTCTATCCATGTCTATCAATCTCTCTCTATCTATCTCTCTCTCTATCTGTATCTACGTCTATCTCTCTCTCTATCTCTCTCTATCTCTTTCTCTATCTATGTCTATCTATCTCTCTCTCTATCTCTCTCTCTCTCTATCTCTCTGTATATATGTCTATCTCTCTCTCTATCTCTCTCTCTATCTATGTCAATCTATCTCTCTCTATCTATCTGTATCTATGTCTATCTATCTCTCTCTATCTCTCTCTCTCTATCTATCTGTATCTATGTCTATCTCTCTCTCTATCTCTCTCTCTATCTATGTCAATCTATCTCTCTCTATCTATCTGTATCTATGTCTATCTCTCTCTCTCTATCTATCTCTATCTATCTATCTTTCACTCTCTATTTATGTCTATTTACCTCTCTCTCTCTCTCTCTCTCTCTCTCTTCCATTATAAAAGAGTTATGTTGTAGTATTTTCGCTATTGGCTAACGTCGCATTTTCTCTTTTTTGGTTGGCCTATTTTTTTTATTTTGGTATATTTATTTGTATGAATTAGTGACCTTTATCTATCCGGATTTATTTGGCAGGTCCTTTCGTATCTGATGCAGCGTCCGGAGGCTCTGCGCTTGGTGTTAATCATCGCGAGGAGGAGAGGTGCGTCCCTAATTGGTGTAATTATTACCTGCCACGGCCGCCTGCGCTGTGTCTAACCTTTTTATGGACGCGTAAAGAATCTTAACTTACAACACATCAAACAACTACGGGCGATTATTTATTTTTTCTCTAACCACCCCCCCCCCTCCGCCCCCCCCAACAATCACGCGCGGCTCCCTAACTGTAGAGGCGTGTCCTCCATTTTTATTTCCTTTTAGTTTTGAAATTTATTGCATACGGTGAGTGGAGGAGCCTCGCAAGTGCTTACTGTTTTCCCCAAACCTATATCATCATGTCCAATTATCCTTATTTATGATTGTCGATTTGCAAACGATGCAGATCCTGATAAACGAGTCCATCGTTGGCTGTTGTTAATTTATCTTTCTGCTTCCTCCTCTCCTCTCCTCTCCTCCCCTCCCCTCCCCTCCCCTCCCCACCCACCCCTTCCCCCTGCTCACTGGTTAATACAACTGTATTGGAATCTAACTACCTTAATCACAGCCTTCTCTTTATATTATTTTTTGATACGATGGAATTTTCATCTGTTACTAGCCTTGCTGCCGCGACGTTGCCACGTGTACTTATTTATATTAAACCCCCACAAAAAAGTATTTAATTCTATATTAATCTCTAGTCGAGACGTGATTTAACGTCGATATAACTGTTCGATGTTCTCTCGCAGGCAGAACCTTGTAGGAGAGATACGAAGGGGCTACCTTTGGGGATGCCTCCTCCTCTCTCCGTTTTTGAACTAAGGTTCCCACAAGCCGAGGCACCTCGGCCTGTTCCGGGGTCACAGACCTTGGCGCATACGGTAAGAGTTGTTCTCTTTTCCCATTGGAATAGTCGGCCAGCTGCCTCCTAAACTGGTCGAGACACGGAGAAGAGAAATGCTGCTGCGTCCCCACAGCAAACTCCTCTCCCGCTATGCAGAGAAGGGCGTGGGGCAAGTACCCAATGCCCGACCTACCGGATGCACGTTTTTCTAGGGTTTTCCCTGCATCACTTTGAGCCGAATGCCGCGTAGGATCCTTAAACTATAGCCCGGGGGCCCCTAGTTAACCCTTGGCTACGTTCCTCTACCCTTCCGCATCCCCCCTTTCAAATCCCTTCCTATGCTATTAAAGGGGAGTTGCCCAACGTGGATTACCCTCATGTAGCCTCCTGTTACCCTAAACAAAAAAAGTACACACTTTCCACCCTGATAGCGCATTAATTCAACAACCTGAGTTTTATCGCATCAGTCGCGACAAACATAACCTCTGAAATTTCTTCTTAAATACACTCCTTGACTGCTGCAGGATATAATTGTCCCTCAGTCCTCAGACATTACACAAAGAGAATTGAAAACTCTCAGCTAGATTCACAATGTAAACAAACGGTCGCCATATTGGGAGTCACTAAACATGGCGGCGAAAATTTAACTTACATTTTCCGCGCGCAAGGATCGTAAAGTATTTAGTATTGTTTTTCTTATTATCATTCGATGGATAAAATTATACTTTTTATTTACTGAAAATATTTCTGCTTCAATTCATTACGGGGTGAAAGGAACTATTTCCTTTGTTCGTCGCGTAGTAACGTCTCTCTCTCTCTCTCTCTGTCTCTCTGTGTCTCTCTCTGTCTCTCTCTGTGTCTCTCTCTGTCTCTCTCTCTCTCTCTCTCTCTCTCTCTGTGTGTGTGTGTTTCGAGCGCGTGACGTCACGGTCTCTGGGCGCGCGCAGTGATTTAACACAAAATTATTTTTCAATTACAATTCTTTCGACATTTCTGCTGGGGGGGCTTCTCACGCGCCCCCCACCCCTTCCTCCCCCAGTACCGTTACTTGTGTTTTGAATAATATCTATACCAAATATTGTTGCAATCTGTCCACGCGTTTTAATATGTATAGAGAGATTAACGTAAATACATACATACAAATATACATCCTTTTTTATTATTATAGAGATTACTGTAAGAATGAACTTAAATTATTATGGGACATTCCATCTTCTTAAGTGGTCTGTCTATTTCTTTTTTTTAAAAATCATATAACTGAAATCAAAAACAGTCATCAACTTCCCTTTTACGCGGCTGTCAAAGCGATCAAACAAGAGTTTCCCCCCCTTCTGCCCCCCACCACGCTCCCCAAATCTGTATCGCGTCACGAGGGCATTCCATTAGTGACAGCAACCCCCATCCACCCCACCCCCACTCGTCCTAATTAAGTAGCAGTAGACAGAGACACACACGGGGAATTATTGAAGTGGCACACGTGCCGGGCAGGTAGCGAGGAGTTCCGGGGGACTCCCCGTGCGGCGTTGAGGTAGTAAGGGGCCAAGGTCGAGGTCACAATCGATACTCGAGCCGCGCCGCGGCGGGATCGACTGGACGGACGGCGCCCGAGGGTAAACAATACGGCGCGAAATCCCCGGACGGCTTGGAAACAGGGGGTGGGAGGGGGGGGGGTGGTGGAAAAGATTAAAACCTACCGCGAAGGTGAGCAAAGGGTCAAAGACATCATTTAAAAACTAATTAGACAAGATTAATTTGCGTTAACTTGATACGAGGAAGTGCTGGAGTCAACGCACTTCAATTGCTAAACAGAATAAGTTAGTTAACAGGTTCTTCACAAGGGTTTGCTATCAGTGCCGTGACCAGTTCAGGAGGGCAGCTGGCCGACTGTTCCAATGGGAAGAGCGGACAAGATCTGTGACATACTGTCCTCGGCTTGTTGGGAATTTTACAATCGACACGTAACTGTATGTTATACGAAGAAATCAACCCCTATTGAGCCAAATAATAATTATTTATTCCATTCTTAAGCTGTTCCTCACTTAGCTGTCAGGAGTTGAACCAGCGTGACCGGAGTTTGTTACTGTAGTTGGAGCGTTGCGACGTGGCCAAAGGGTTGCAAGGATTCCTAAGAGAAATGTGTGAGTATTCAATGGAAACGTTTGTGTGTGTGTGTGTGTGTGTGTGTGTGTGGCACCTTGTTGTTGTATACAAACAGCAGGTTAGCAGCGCTCTGGTCGAGGCTTTGCTTTATTTCTGCCCGTGCTATTTATGTTGTCTCCTACAAGGTCGCGCCTCTTGCGTAACCTTCGCGCATTGTCTTCTCTCTGGAACGCAACGCCTCTCTCTCTCTCTCTCTCTCTCCATTCAAGCAAGTGTGCTGTTACCGAAGGTACCGGAGTCCTCCGGGCTATCGTCGTCGTAACTTCACAAGACAAACCACGTCATCAACTTGTCTTTCTGAGCTTCAAGAGAGGAATTAATGCTCTGTGCTTCTCCGTGGCCCGCTAAACATTCTAACGCACTCACTCCACAACACTACAGCCGCAATAAATCAACCAAGCACGCGGCTGACAGACTAGACATTTTGCGTCGCAGACACTTGCCCCTCTTAATTCCCCTGACCGTCCAAGGAAACTTCCACCACTGCTGGTTCGGCGATTTGATACGTTCACTGAGTAAAAAATCAACCAAGCACGCGGCTGACAGACTAGACATTTTACGTCACAGACACTCGGCGCTCTTAATTCCCCTGACCGTCCAAGGAAGCTTCCATCAATGCTGGTTCGACGTCTTGATACGTTCACTGAGTATAAATGAACCCAGCACGCGGCTGACAGACAAGACACCAGCCCAACATTTTGCGTCGCAGACACTCGGCACTCTTAATTCCCCTGACCGTCTGAGGAAGCTTCCACCACTACTGCTTCGGCGTCTTGATACGTTCACTGAGTATAAATCAACCCAGCACGCGGCTGACAGACAAGACACCAAAGCAACATTTTGCGTCTCAGACACTGGACAATCTTAATTCCCCTGACCGTCCAAGGAAGCTGCCACCACTGCTGTTTCGGCGTCTTGATACGTTCACTGAGTAAAAAATCAACCCAGCACGCGGCCGACAGTCAAGACACCAGCCCAACATTTTGCGTCGCAGACACACCGGACAATCTTAATTCCCCTGACCGTCCAAGGAAGCTTCAACCACTGCTGGTTCGGCGTAACGTGATAAAAGCAGCGGGACAGTTCAGAAACCTTTTGCTCAGTCTAGCAAAAGTACAAAGTTTTTCTTTACTGTTCGCAACATCCTCCACGTATTTCCATTATATTATAACATATATATAGTTAGGAAAATTGATTTACATACTAACACTTTCACCATTAATAGGACGATAAATAACTGGAACAATTTACTTGCAAAGAGTTTCCGGAGAAAGTCCTGTAAGGAAAAGAAAATGTAGAACTGTCTAGTTATAAACTACAGTAACATTCCTTGTCTCCTTAGGTTACTTAAGTAGTTAGTTAACCTCTATTTTGATATATCTTTCCACTGATCTTCTTTGGAAGCCAGTACAATATTATTAATAATTCCTTTAACTTTTTCAAAATTATTTGAGTCTTGCGTAAATATTTTTCGCGGTCAAAGAGATATAAAGCGTATCGCTAGATGTTGATATCTCTGATTCCAACCCCTTTTCAGCATAGGTCCTTTAAAATCGTTTATGGGGGAATAATTTCCCTCTTTTAGTTTTGAAGTACATTTTTATAATAACAGTGTATAAATAGTACGAAACCAACCGAGATTGGAGTCAAATCCAGGATTATGGATGTCGCTGAGTTTAACTATGACAATCATCTTGCCATTTAACCACCGGGAATTTTTTTTTAACATGCGAAGAGGGGCCAGATATTTGCGTTGAATACATTTTCTTTTCAGGGCTAATTAGATTGAAAGTATTTCTCCCGATGTTGTTAGCGTATAATTTCAACCCTTTTCGGGATTGAAGGCGTGAAGGGAGGAGGTGCAGGGCCGTTACGTTAAAATATCGCAAAAAAACAGTCGGGATTGGAGTTAAATCCAGGGTTATGGATGTCGCTGAGTTTAATTACGACTTTTAACTTGCCATTTAAACCCACAGGGACGGGGGGGGGGGAAATTTTGAAACACGTGCAAACACGGCCGAGATTTGCATCGAATAAATATTTTTCGGGGTCAAGGATTATCGGTGTATAGTTTTAATCCCTATCAGCGGGGGAAAGGAGCTACCCTTAGGGGTGGGCGTGGAGGGACATTACACACAAAAAAACCACAGCGAATACAACTGAGATTGGAGTCAAACCAGGGTTATGATTATATGACAACCCGGGCAACGCCGGACACCCAACTACGTTATTAATATTAACAGCGGACGACCGGGACTCTAGAACCCCAAAGATGTTAATAATGGCCCAAAAGAATGACTCTAAGGTGGCTTAGAAGGGGGGGGCGGAAAAGACCCTTGTAGTAGTTATGTAAAAATGGCAACACTGTTATCAAAGTGTATATTGAAACGTAGCCCTGAAGATTCGGGGAGGGGGATGGGGGGAGGGAAAGGCTGCAGTTTAGAATGAAGCATCTGTACTATATATATATATATATATTTGTCTCGGAGGATTCTTTTTAACCTCTGGAACGCAGAGTGGGTCTATACTTGGAAATGTTTTTCCAGAGTTGCCGCCGCACTGACTGGCGATGTTGGAACGATCTACATTTGAATTTCAGATTTGCCCCGTGTGGTGGAAGAAGAAGAAGATCCCGTCCGTCTGTTCAATTCTTCTTCTCCCTTCACTCATTCCCCGTTCACCCTCCACCCCCTTCTGACTCTTGTCTCTCAGTCTCTTCCTACGCTGTTTGCCCGAGGATGAGGAGGGTGGGGGTGGTGGGTGGGGGTGCGCGGGGGTGGGGGTTGGGGGGAGGTTGTCAGCTTAAAAAAATTGTGCTTCTACCAGCAGAAGCGCTCGTTTTTTTTTGGGGGGGGGGAAAGATAGTTCAGCTTGAAGATTAACGTCGCCTCAATCTGTACTAAGTCTTTTAGCAGGGCCAGTATAACCTGCACCCCCAGGAACCAGTGGCAAATGTAACCGAAGCTCCATTAATACTCCACATGGGGGAATAGTCGAATACATCATAATTTAGGTAGGAAAATATTATTTGAAGACGGGGCAATCAGTTCCTAGGAACCAACAATCCACCCCCCCCCCCCCCACCGCAGAGTCATCGGACTCTTGTTACGTGTGTAACGTGGCTCGTGTTACCAATTACCGAGGGCGTCTTCCCTTCATGTAAACTCGTTCCACGTAATGTATTAATCCGCCTCTGTGTGTGTCTGTGTGTGTAATAACACAGGACGTCGGCGTCAGGGTTTCATTGTTTAGTGTTCAACTAATACCAACGGTTGTCATTGTTGAGTCGCGCGGCGGGGAAATAATAAATAATTTCAGTGCGACGACGCCCAGATCTTTATTAAGATACGAAGAAGCTGGTTTAGGATGGTTCCGGCCGCGGTAATAAAATACTCTCAACACACACACACACACACACGTGAACTATGAGGCGGGGTCACTTCTGATTGGCTGATCGCGAAATTAATCAAGTTTTGCTGTTTCTTTCAAGTAAAAACCAAATTAGGGTCAGGAAAAATGGTTTTCTTACTATTATTGACATTATTCGGGTATTAACTTTGTCTTGGAGTAGAAAAAGTGAGAAAGGAAAAATAAAATGTATTAAAAACCAAGAAACAAGAGTGGGTCCTTCTATAAACAAACGTATTAAACATTTTTATTTAGATTATTCGATTATTCCATTGTCTTGCAGAAGAATAAGAGAGAAAAAGGTAAAGAAAAGAAAAAAAAGCAAAGAAAAACGTCAGAAAGATAGAGGGAGGTTAAAGAGAGGACGTGAAAGATCAGAAAACAAGATGTAGAGATTTTCTCCGAGCGAAGAAGACAGTGGGCAAGTAAGGTGAGCAAGGTAAAGAAGAAAAGAATAAGCAAAGAAAAGAAAAATAAAACAAAGAAAAACAGAAAGAAAGATGGGGTAGGTTAAAGAGATTAGACGTGAAAGATCGACTAGAGGATCAGAAAACAAGATGTAGAGATTTTCTCCGAGCGAAGAAGACAGTGGGCAAGTAAGGTGAGCAAGGTAAAGAGGAAAAGAATAGGCAAAGGAAAGAAAAATAAAAGCAAAGAAAAACAAAAAGAAAGGTTAAAGAGATTAGACGTGAAAGATCGACTAGAGGATCAGAAAAGAAGATGTAGAGATATTCTCCGAGCGAATAAAACCAAAGAAAACAAGAGAAACAGAGAGAGAGAGAGAGGCAGTGTGCAAGATACAAGTAAGGCGAGCAAGGTAAAGAGAATAATAAAGGCAAATAAAAGAAACAGGAGAACAAATAAAATAAGAAAAACAGGAAGTAAGGGGCAGGTTAAAGAGGTGACGTGAAAAATCGTATAGAAGAGCAGAAAAAAGATGTAGAGATTTACTCCGAGTGAAGAAAAAAAATAAAACAAGAGAAATAGTGAGGCAGTGTGAAAGAAACAAGTCAGGTAAGCAAGGTTTGGTGAAAAAAAAGGCAAAGAAAAGCAAATAAAACAAGAAAAACAGAAAGAGATAGGCAGTGAGCAAGAAACAAATAAGATGGTCAATGTAAAGTGAAAAAAAAGGGAAATAAAAGCAAATAAAACAAGGAAAACAGAAAGAAAGGGCAGGGGAATGATATGAAGTCAAAGATCGACTAGAAGATAAGAAACAAGATGTAGAGATTTACTCCGAGCGAAGGAAACAAGAAAAAAAGAGATCGAGCGAGACAGTGTGCTAGAAACAAGTAAGGTGCGCAAGAAAAAGTGAAAAAAAAGGCAAAGTAAAGTAAAAAAAGAAAAGCAAAGAAAACGAGAAAAACAGAAAGAAAGAGTCAGGTCAATGAGATAACTTGAAAGATCGTCTAGAAGATCAGAAAAATGTGTAGAGATTTACTCCGAGCGAAGAAAACAAAGAAAAAGTGAAATAAAGAGCCAGAGAACAAGAAACAAGTAAGGTGAGCACGGTAAAGTGGAAAAAAGACAAATAAAAGAAAAAGAAAAGCAAATGAAACAAGAAAAACAGAAAGAGATAGGCAGAGAGCAAGAAACAAGTAAGGTGAGCACGATAAAGTGGAGAAAAAGACAAATAAAATAAAAAGAAAATAAAATAAAACAAGAAAAACAGAAAGAGATAGGCAGAGAGCAAGAAAAAAGTCACGTGAGCAAGGTAAGGTGAAAAAAAAGGCAAATAAAAAAAAGCAAATAAAGCAAGAAAAATAGAAAGAAAGAGGCAGGTTAAAGAGATTACGTTTAAGATCTCTTCTTAAGTATTTTCTCAAAATTTCTAGCCTCCTCCTCAATTTTTCTTTTTAAGTAATGAATCGTCACTCACGTCTGTAGCACTGGATGGAAAAAGGAAAACAACACCTGCCTTATTCAATACTGATTTTAACTTCACTAATTCCATTAATCCTCTACTGAGGAAATAGTGTCCGTGGCCTTGATATTACATTTTCGTGGCGCCGACTACTGAATCCAATATTTTTCTACATTTAATTTCCATAATTTCTTTCACACTTACATGTAAACCATTACCTGTAAATATAGCACTGATTTTAATCCACAGCAGTTTAATTCTAAAAAAAAAAGAAGATATGATGTCATTAGAAGAAAACACAAGAGAGAGTACAGAGAATAACGCGGGGGGGGGGGGAGAAAAATAAACAGCTACAAAAAAGTGTAACGGAAAATATCGATTAGCGATTTGAAGGCTGTAGTAGTAGCCTCAAGAGATTGAAGCCAGTACTACCACTACTGTAAAAAAAGAAAAAAAAGGGAAGCCAGCGTAGATTTTCCAACCCCCCCCCCCCCATAAAGAGAAGTAGGGCACTGGAATACGACGCGACGGGGGTTTTGATGGATTACGGAGCAATTTGTTGTGATCACCCTGTATTAAAAGTTAGATTGATTGCACGGCAGAACGAGGAGGGGTTGGCGGGGGCTGGAAATATCACAAGAGGAATTTTTTGTTTGTTTGGTTGGTACGGCAAATACGGGTAATAGATTTGAAATAGTTTTAAAATAATTAAAAAATACTCTGTAGCTCGTCCACATACGCTCTCTCTCTCTCTCTCTCTCTCTCTCTCTCTGTTTCTCTCTCTATCTCTCTATCTCTCTATCTCTCTATCTCTCTATCTCTCTCTATCTCTCTCTCTCTCTATCTCTCTATCTCTCTCTATCTCTCTCCCTCTCTCTCCCTCTCTCTCCCTCTCTCTCCCTCTCCCTTTCCCTCCCTCTCCCTCTCCCCCTCTCCCTCCCCCTCCCTCCCTCCCTCCCCTCTCTCTCTCAATTTGCCCCCCACCCCTAATGTAAAATTTAAAATGTTTAATTTTTTGGAGGGTGAAAACAGGAACCACAAAGGTGTTTTCTATAATATTAATATATATATATATATATATATATATATATATTACATCTCTTGGATTTAGTGATCGACCGTTCTTGGCTGTTAAACGTCCATCTGGCGAGGTACTGACGGAGTTGTGAATGACAGCCAGCTTCTATTCCGGATCTTTGTCACGAGTGAGCCGTAAAACGCTTCTCCCCCCCCCCCCCTCAACAACAACAAACACCACTGGAAACAAGTAAGGCACCGCGAGCCAAAAAATCTGCAGAAATAGATTCCGCGTGATTCGCTGTTGCTTACAACAAAGTTTCCAAGGAGGACGAGGAGGAGGAGGAGGAGGAGATCTCGAGGAAACCGATTGACGTCAATCAGTGTCTGTTGCGGCCCCTCTACGTTGGTAATTTCGCAACAAAGGTCAGAGAAATAAAAGCCTCACAACCCCCCCCTCCCTCCACCGGGAAGGGAAACACGAAGTAAGGCAACGCTGCGAGTACAGATATTTCAATAATTATCAATACACCCACCCTAATAATGTCCTTGACGTAACCACCTTCACAGTGCTTCCACCATTCTCACCCATATTTGGTTCAGCAAAACCTCTGGACGTGTTTCCAAACCAAAAGATAGAGAGAGAGACAGAGAGACAGAGATACAGCGACACAAAGTCACAGAGACACAGAGACACAGAGAGACAGAGAGAGAGAGAGAGAGAGAGAGAGAGAGAGAAAGCGATGGTGTAAATCCTCCAAAGAGGACACAAAGACGGGCACACAGAAGGTATTAAATAAATGCAAAACAATAATGGCAAAAGTAGACGGAATACAATAAATAAATAAAACACAAACATTTCTTCTGACTGTTCAAGTTTGTTATTATTTACATAATACATATGTAATACATACAGTAACGTAACAGTATCTAACCATTGCGAAATAAAAAATATAACAACATTTTAGACTGCACGTGCACCTTCATAACCACCATATACCCACTGTCCCTAGTTTTCCCTTCCACTATATTTTTCATTTTTTTATCTCTGTCTCCCTCTATCTCTCTCTCTCCATCTCCCAACCAAATAATTATACAACGGAGGGGTCAGAAAAATTTTGTATTTAACAAATTATTTTAATTTCTGTATATTCTATTTTGTCGATATAAATAATTGCCTCGCCGTAATTAATTGCTGCGGGAGGGCTGTGTGGGGAGGGGTTGTTCCGTCACCATCACTGGGGCTGTACGAGAAAATGGCGAATCAAAGGTGTTCATTCTTGTTTTTAACTGAATAAATCACCTTGCCCCCGCGACCCCCCACCGCCCCCCAAAAAATATCAGTACTCTTTTATCCCAATTGTTTTAACGTACAGTAAAAAAATGGGTGCATATTTTATGGTACAGTCTCGCGTAATTTTATTCTCAAACGAATAAAGGCTAATAAAAGGTTTTATTGAAGGGATTTTTTTTCTTCTGTTTCCTAGTCTTTTTCTTTTCTTTGCTTGTCCCGGCGGAAATCCTACCCACAGCTGTTTTCTAGGATTACAAGTCCTGAGGACGTAGCAGAAGGTGTTTACATTTGCCTTTGCTGATGTAACAGGATCCACGATGAAACTTCAGCCATTGGCGAATGCTTTATGGAATGGCTGTTGGGAGGGCGGTGGGGTGGGGGAAACATTCCACACAGGGCTGGTAAAGAAACACCCCCCCCCCACACACACACTGTTGTTCTTTTATATACAGTCTTTACCATTTCAGAAACTCAGTTACTCTCGACGGAACGTTCAACCATTAGTCATTGTCTCTCTCTCTCTCTCTTCCACCACAGTCTTCGTCTTTTCTCCCCCTCCCCCCACCACGTCAATTATCTACCAGATAATTTACGAGATAATTTATTGTACTGTATTTCTCTAAGCTTATTTATATATGTATATATATATATATCAAGCCGAGGTACCTCGGCCTGTTTCGAGAGGTGTATGTTCCGGGATCACAAATCTTTGGCATTCGGTAAGAGTTGTTAGCTGTTCCCATTGGAACAGTCGGCCAGCTGCCTTTCATAAACTAGTCGAGGCCCGGAGAAAGTAATTCTGCGCCCCAACAGCAAAGTCCGTCTCCTGCTATGCAGGGAAGGACGTGGGACAAGTAGCCAAGAGCCCGACCTACCTGATGCAGGTTTTTCTAGGGTTTGTCCTGCATTAGTTTTAGGCGAATGCCGGGTAGGATCCCTAAACTATAGCCCGGGGGCCCCTAGTTACCCCTTGGCTACCTTCCTCTACCCTTCCGCATCCTCCCTTTCAATTACCTTTCCTATGCTATAAGAGGGGAGTTGCCACCATGTGGATTACCCTCATGTAGCCTGTCTACACTGACAGAATATATTTTTTTTTCCGTAATTTTCACTGGCCTAAAACACTGAATAAAATTGTGTTGCATATGATTTATCACCGCCCACACATGCTCTCTGCTTTCGAAATTTCCTTTCGCTTCCCTTCCCTTCCTTCCCTCCCCCTTAGCCTTTAAACACCTTCAGAATGTCACCTCGTCTCCCGATATATTTGTGGACCTAATAGTTTCCTGTTCATATCCGTTTCCGGCGACAGAAGCTCCCCCGTGGCGTGGGAGGGGGGTGGGTTTGGAGGGGTGGTAGAGGGGGTTTTCGCCCTTGGAAGTTTTCGTGAATACTTTCGCCCACACATCTCCACCATTCGCGTACGTCAACGTTGGGGGGGAAAAATATATAGTTTGTTTTGTCTCGTCCTTGGTGTCCTTAAAGGGTGGACAGTACAAAAATTTTTATTACAGGAATTTCTTTAACCTAATTTTTAATATGACGTCTGTTTTGAATTAATCCAGACACGTTTTCTTATCCATATTGAAACGACATTTTCGATACCTTTACTGTACCTTCTTCAGGTATTTTCCTACAGAGGAGGTGTTTACAATTGATTAGGTTGTTCGAGGATGATTTATCAATTAAAAAACTTGGCGTTAAATTAAGGACGAAACGTCTTGAAATCATATTTTACTTGAAATATCAGTTACTGGCTGGAATTAATTAATGCCCTGATTAATTAATTAATTAACCCTGACGAAAGCATAAAATTAAGGACGAAACGTGAAGGAATGTGATATTGTACTCAAAATTTTATTTATATAAAATCAATTATAATATTAATTAACGGAAGATCTTCACAATGAATAAATAATTATTTATAATACTTCAAGTCATATATTACTCCATTAAACAACATGACGATTGCATAAAATTAAGGACGAAACGTCGCGAAATTTTAATTCATCTCGAAATTGATTTATTTAAAATTAATTATAGGATCTTCCGTGGAAGAACATGACAATGTATAAAAATTATTTATAATAAATTACTCCATAAAACACCCTCACGAAAGCAAAATAATTAAGGACGAAATGTGGGGAAATGATATTTTAATCTAATTTTTTTGTATATAATCAATTATAGGTAAATATTAATTAACGGAAGGACTTGGAAATGTATAAAAATTATTTAAACGCTTCCAAGTCCTAAATTACTCCCTTTTTAACCTGAATAAGTTTCTAAATTAAGGACGAAACGTTGTGAAATTATATTTTTCTTGAAATTGATTTTTATAAGATTAATTACTGGCAGGAATTAATAATTGGAAGGACTTGTCAGTGTATAAAAATTATTTAAAATACTCGACGTCACAAATTTGTCCATTAAACCCCTAATTTTAAAAAATCATAAAATTAAGGACGAAACGTGGAAAAATTATATTTTCCTCAAAATTTATTTTTATTAAATCAATTATAAATAGATATTAATTAATGGAAGAACTTGACAACGTATAAAAATTATTTACAATAACCTAATCCATTAAAAACCCTGACGAAAGCATATAATTAAGGACTAAACGTTGCGAAAAATTTAATTTAACTCGAAATTGATTTATTTAAAATTAATTATAGGATCTTCAATGAAAGATCTTGGCAACGTATAAAATTTATTAATAATAAATTACTTCATTAAACACTCTGACGAAAACAAAATTAAGGACGAAACGTGGGAAAATGATATTTTACTCTAAATTTATTTGTATAAAATCAATTATTAGGTAGACATTAATTAACGGAAGGACTTGGAAATGTATAAAAATTATTTATAACGCTCCAAGTCCTAAATTACTCCTTTTTACACCTGATTAAGTTCTAATTAAGGACGAGACGTTCTGAAATCATCTTTTTATTGAAATTGATCTATAATAGATCAATTACTGGATAATTAATGGAGGGGTTTGGAAATATATAAAAATCATTTAAAATACTCCCAGCCACAAAGGACTCCAATTAACTAACACCTGACGAAAACATAAAAATAAGGACGAAATGTGTGGGGAAATAATTTACTGAAAACTTATTTATATAAAATCAATTATAGGTAAATATTAATTAATGGAGTAACGCTACAATGTGTACAAAATAATTATAACACTCCAAGTCCTGAATTACTCCTCATTAAGATCTAAATTAGAGACGAAACGTCGTGAAATTATATTTTACTCGAACCCGATTAATATAAATAAATATTAGGCAGATATTAATTAATGAAAGGTCAGCACAATGTATACAAAAATAATTATAATTATCCTGATCGTAAACAGACACTAATTATTTTCTTTTTTTTATGTCGACGTTTCGACACCTTTCTTTTTGGGTATCTTCTTCAGGTATTTCCAATTGATTAGATTTATAGTATGATTGTAGAAGGTCAACAATTAATGTTTTTAAAAAATGCAAAATAAGGACAAATTAAGGACGAAACGTTGAAAAATTTAATACATCTTGAAATTGATTTTTTAAAATTAATAATAGGTGGACAATAATTAACGGGAGAACTTGACAATGTGTACAAAATAATTATAATACTCCAAGTACCTAAATTACTCCTTTTTACACCTGATTAAGTTCCTAAATTGAAGACGAAACGTTGTGAAATTATATTTTACTTGAAATTGATTTTTATAAGATTAATTACTGGCAGGAATTAATTAATGTAAGGACTTGTCAATGTATAAAAATCATTTGAAACACTCCATCAAACACCCTGACGAAAGCATAAAGTTAAGGACGAAACGTTGCGAAAATTTAATTTAACTCGAAACTGATTTATTTAATATTAATTATAGGATCTTCAATGAAAGAACTTGGCAAAGTAAAAACTTATTAATAATAAATTACTCAATTAAACACCAGACGAAAGCATAAAGTTAAGGACGAAAGACGGAGAAATAATAATTTAATGAAAAAACTTATTTACTTAAAATCTAATTATAGTTAGATATATTAATTAATTAATAAAGTAACGCGACGATGCGTACAAAATAATTATAACACTCCAAGTCCTAAATTACTCCTGATTAAGCTCTAAATTAAGGACGAAACGTCGAGATTTTATATTTTAATATAATATTAATTATTGGCCGATATTAAAGAAACGGAAGAATCTGGACATGGTTAAAAATTATTCGTAACTACCCCATTTTTACACATGATGAAGCCATAAAGTTTAAGGGACGAAACGTTCTGAGACTAGATATTTTTTTAGTGTACCAGGCTACATGAGGGTGATTCACATGGTGGAAACTCCCCTTTAATAGCATAGGAAGGGATTTGAAAGGGGGGATGCGGAAGGGTAGAGGAAGGCAGCCAAGGGTTAACTAGGGGCCCCGGGGATACGGTTTAAGGATCCTACTCGGCATTTGAGTAAAAGTGATGCAGGAAAAACCCTAGAAAAACCAGCATAAGGTAGGTCGGGCATTTGGTACTTGTCCCACGCCCTTCCCTGGATGACGGGAGACGGGGTTTGCTGTGGGGTCGCAGCATTCCCTTTTCCGTGCCTCAACAAGTTTAGGAGGCAGCTGGCCGACTGTTCCAATGGGAGTAGCGGACAACTCTTACCGAATGCCAAAGGTCTGTGACCCAGGAACATACACCTCTCAGAATAGGCCAAGGTGCCTCGGCTTGTGGAATCCTTAGTTCAAAAACGGAGAGGAAAAGGCATCCCCAAAGGTAGCCCCTTCGTATCTCTCCTAAAAGGTACTGCCTGCGAGAGAATAGCTCTCGCAGGCCTTATATATATATATATATATATATATATATATATATATATATATATAAATTCTCGCAGAATAAGTGAGAGAAAATGGAATTAAAAAATTTATTTCAAGGCCGTGTAGGATTCGGTTGTAAATTAATTGAAATAGAGACATAATATACATATATATATATATATATATATATATATATATATATATATATTTCAAAGCAAATAAATTAACTGAAGCAAACCATTTTCCTAGCTAATATTAATTTCAAACGCAATAACGATGTCTGTGGTTGCGGCATCAGCAGTGAGGGGTGGGTTTATTAATTGAGTGTGGGTGTGGAAAGAGGGTTAAATTTTCCCCCCGCGAGGATTTAGAGGCGGAAAGATAAAGTTCCCTTTGTGTTCCGTTTTTGCTAATAAAATATGGTCTGAATGTTAGCAGCTCCCCTTTGTGTGTGTGTGTGTGAGGGTGGGAAAGAGTGAAAATAATCAGAAAATTGCAGACAAGCCTCGGTCTAATCCATTCTCCTGCGCTCGCCCCCCGCCCCCTTTTATTATTATTATTATTATCGTTCTGGTGTGAGCCGCCGAGGTGATACAATTTCACAGAGAAGTCAGTCTGGTGGTGGTGGTGGTGGCGGGTCGAATGTGTGGGAGGGAATGTAATAAATTCTGTCGTCGTCGAGGTGGTGGTGGTGCAGACAGAGAGATAAATAGATAGAGATGTAATTCGACGTTTCCAGGGTAGCGGAGGCGGCGGAAGGAAGGGAGGGAGGAAGGGAGGGTGAATTCTCGTGAGGGAAAGGGATGCTCGCCCGAGGGTCGCCATTCTGACTTTGCAATACCATCCACAGACGCTAAGGTTTCCACCCTCCTGGAGTCCCATATCCCACAAAAACTTGCCAGTAACTGCAATATATATATATATATATATAGTAATACCAATTAAAAGGGTTATTAATTGTTTTTAATATAATTGAAATGTTTGGCTGTGCGGGTGCTTAAAGACAACAATCGCAGAGGGATTTTCTTTGTTAACAATGGAGACTGGAGACCGCGCGCTTAGAGAACTCAGTCTGCGGCGAGACGCGAAACGAGATAGTCTGCGTCGAGAACTGCGACATATCAGTTCGGTCCACGCGTAGAGAAATAAAAACAGTAAAAGCCTCTGGATCCAGAATGTGAATAGGGCTGTCTACGAAGTCCAACACCCGGATATAATAGTTTAATTAAGTCCGTTAATTTGTTCATTCTGTATCAATAATTAATGTTTTTGGGGCAAAAGGCTACATGAGGGTAATCCACATGGTGGCAACTCCCCTTTAATAGCATAGGAAGGGATTTGAAAGGGGGGATGCGGAAGGGTAGAGGAAGGTAGCGAAGGGTTAACTAGGGGGCCCCCGGGCTGTAGTTTAGGGATCCTACCCCGGGGAATTCGCCTAAAAGTGATGCAGGGAAAACCCTAGAAAAACCTGCATCAGGTAGGTCGGGCATTGGGTACTTGTCCCACGTCCTTCCCTGGATAGCGGGAGAAGAGTTTGCTGTGGGGACGCAGCATTTTCCCTTCTCCGTGCCTCGACCAGTTTAGGAGGCAGGTGGCCGACTGTTCCAATGGGAACAGAGAACAACTGTTACCGTATGCCCCAAGGTCTGTGATACCCAGGAACATGCACCTCTCAGAACAGGCCGAGGTGCCTCGGCTTGTGGTAACCTTAGTTCAAAAACGGAGAGAGAAAAAGGCATCCCCCAAAGGTAGCCCCTTCCTGTCTCTTCTACAAGGTACTGCCTGCGAGAGAATAGAAAAAGAGAGAGAACTAACAAAAAGCACCTTCGTGGAACGTAACAATGAGGTCTGAAAGACAATGGAAGCACTTTATACGGACACACACACACACACACACGCTCAGGCTCAGGCTTTAACCGCCACCGTAGTTAAACAAAACTACCGCTGCTACCCTGCTCCCCATCCAAACCCCCCAAAAAATTAAAATAACAAAGAAGCCGAAATCTTGTTTGCGTTGTGCTTTATTAATTATTAATTTTCTTTTACAAACATTGCAACAACAACAAAAATGACGTTTCGGACATCGTTCGTACCATCCTCAGGAGTTACGTGACTCGACGGAGAAAAAAAAAATTTTTCTAGTGAAATTTAGAAATTATTTCACTCCACCCCCCCACCACCGGCTTATTTAAATGTTTCAGTTGACTTTTCAGTGAAGTTACAGTGAGGTTTCTAGGAGGTTTGGAAGAAAAGATGGAGAGCAGCTCAAATAAATAAAAAATAATTGAAAACAAAAGGGGGATTCTTGTGAGAAGGACCTGACGACGAATTTGGTTTCCACTCCCCCACCCCCACCACCCCTCCTCACAAAAAAAATATTAAATTAAAAACGCAGAAGAGTCTTTTAAAGGTGTTTATAAGGAATTAAAACATTTAAAGGTCCAGTCAGGTAGAATAAAAAAATATTCAACGGGCAACCGTGGAGAGAAGGGGGGGTGTAAACAGGCTACATGAGGGGTAATTTACAAGGTGACAACTCCCCTTTAATAGCATAGGAAAGGGATTTGAAAGGGGGGATGCGGAAGGGTAGAGGAAGGCAGCTAAGGGTTAACTAGGGGGCCCCCGGGGCTATAGTTTAAGGATCCTACCCGGGGCATTCGCCTAAAGAAATGCAGGGAAAACACTAGGAAAACCTGTATCAGGTAGGCCGGGCATGGGGTACTTGTCCCACGCCCTTCCGATAGCGGGAGAGAGGAGTTTGCTGTGGGGACGCAGCATTACCTTCTCCGTGCCTCGACCAGTATAGGAGGCAGCAGGCCGACTGTTCCAATGGGAACAGAGAACAACTCTTAACGCATGCCCCAAGGACTGCGACACCAGAACATACACCTCTCAGAACAGGCCGAGGTGCCTCGGCTTGTGGGAACCTTAGTTCAAATACCAGAGAGAGGAAGAGGGATCCCCCAAAGGTAGTCCTCTCCGTCACTCCTAGAATGTTCTGCCTGCTGGAGAACAGCCCTCGCAGACCTGTTTTTTTAGGTGTAGACAGGCTACATGAGGGTAATCCACATGGTGGCAACTCCCCTTTAATAGCACAGGAAAGGGATTTGAAAGGGGGGATGCGGAAGGGTAGAGGAAGGTAGCCAAGGGTTAACTAGGGGCCCCCGGGCTATGGTTTAAGGATCCTCCCCGGCAATTCGCCTAAAAGTGATGCAGGACAAACCCTAGAAAAATCTGCATCTGGTAGGTCGGGCATTGTGGTACTTGTCCCACGCCCTTCCCTGGATGGCGGAAGAGGGAGTTTGGTGTGGGGTCGCAGCATTCCCTTCTCCGTGCTTCGACCTATATATATATATATATATATATATATATATATATATATATGATTATTCTGGCAAGGAGAATTTAACCCTTATTTTGAGGAGAATGTGGCAGTGACCCCAGTCTCATTCACCGCCATGACAGCGTTGAAGAAGCAACCGTCGTCTCTTTTCATCCTAAATGTGAATCTGAAGCTCATAGACGTATTAATATTAATAACGTAATGTAAGAGCCGACTATATATATATATATATATCTTCTCTCCCCCGCAAGAGTCCTGGGAGGGGGTTGTGAGAGTGGGGAGGGAGGGAATAAAGCGACGGTGGTGTTTATAACCACGAGGTCACTGGAGTGTGATTCCTGGTGTGCTCCAAGAGAGGCAGTGCACAAAAGAGGCGGCGCGCTTTGATGTGTGTGAAGTCCACCCACACACACACACACACCGGCGGTCTACTGAACAACTACCAACATGTCCATCCTCAGTTCGCCAACATGACAACTCCAGAGACTGCGACGCTTTTATTTAATTATATATTCAAATTACCAATAAGGAGCTTTGTGGAAAAGGACGGGGGGGGGGGGAAACATTTGTGACGTCATTAAATGTTGATGTGGCTGCAGAAAAAAAATACTCGGACGTTTACTTTTTTTTGGTGGGGGGGGGGGTAAGGAGGGGTTGTAAAAATCGGAAAATTTATTATCTATAACCACATTGTCGTCGTGTCAAATTTGAAACGAGGGGACGAGTCCTAACACTCATTTAAAAAAACACCCTCTCAAAAATATATGCACTGAAGAGAATAAGTCATCTAAAAAATAATAGAAATCGAATTTCAAAAATTATATACATATATATATTAAAATCCTTGCATTATTAATGTAGATCAAAAATTTATGACATAAATTATTGACCTCTAAATAGGACGCAAACGGTGGAGGAACATTTATGAAACGCGTAAAATTCTCAAAAAAAAAAAATATATATATATTTGTCAGAAAATAATAAATCGTCTCAAAATCAAATAAATCGAATTGCGGCGAAACAAACAGAGTAGAACAAATAGTCTAAATATTAAAGAAAGCGACTTCCAACAAGAGTACAAAGGAATAAACAGTCCCCGTAGCAAATAAATCAACTCTAGAAGCAAACGGAAGTGAATAAATCGTCTCAAAATAAAATAAATAAATAATAAATCGTCTCAAAATCAAAGAACTTGACTTTAAAAAATGCGAAAAAAAATATAAACCGCTTAAAAATAAAATAAATCTAGTGACTAAACAAATAGGGAAGAATAAATCAACTCAGAATAAAATATATCGACTTTAAATGTGCACAGAAAAAAATTAATCGTCTACAAATCAAAATAATCGACTTTAAAAATGCTAAGAAGAAGAAAAAACCCGACTAAAAATCAAAGCAATCGACTTTCTATACAAACAGAGAAGAATAAATCATCTAAAAATCAAAGAAATCGACTTCCAAACTACATACAAAGGAATAAATCGTCTCAATATCAAAGAAATCGACTTAAAAAAGCTGCAGAATAAATAAATCGTCTAAAAATGAAATAAATCGACTTTCATAATGCAAAAAAAAAAGTAATCGACTAAAAAATCAAAGAAATCGACTTTCGAACAAAAGAAAAAATAATAAATCGTCTCAATTTAAAGAAATCGACTTAAAAAAGCTGCTGAATAAATAAATCGTCTAAAAATCAAATAATTCGACTTTCATAATGCAGAAAAAAATTAATCGACTAAAAAATCAAAGATATCGACTTTCGAACAAAAGAAAAAATAATAAATCGTCTCAATATCAAAGAAATCGACTTAAAAATGCCGCCGAAAAAAATAAATCGTCTAAAAATGAAATAAATCGACTTTCATAATGCAGAAAAAAATTTAATCGACTAAAAAATCAAAGAAATCGACTTTCGAACAAAAGAAAAAAGAATAAATCGTCAGAATATAAAAAAAATCGACTTTAAAAAGCTGTAAAAAAATAAATCGTTTAGAAATGAAATAAATCAAATTTCATAATGCAGAAAAAATTAATCGACTAAAAAATCAAACAATCGACTTTCGAACAAAAGAAAAAAGAATAAATCGTCTCAATATAAAAGAAATCGACTTTAAAAATGCCTCAGAAAAAAATAAATCGTCTAAAAATGAAATAATTCGACTTTCATAATGCAGGAAAAAATTAATCGACTAAAAAAATCAAAGAAATCGACTTTCGAACAAAAGAAAGAAGAATAAATCGTCGCAATATAAAAGAAATCTACTTTAAAAAGCTGCAGTAAAAAATTAATCGTCTAAAAATGAAATAAATCGACTTTTATAATGCAGAAAAAAAGTTATCGACTAAAAAATCATAGAAATCGACTTTAAAAATGCGAAGAAGAAGAAAAAACCGACTAAAAATCAAATAAATCGACTTTAAAAATGCGAAGAAGAAGAAAAAACCGACTAAAAATCAAATAAATCGACTTTAAAAATGCGAAGAAGAAGAAAAAACCGACTAAAATTCAAAGAGACACATATTTTAAAATACTCCAATTTATTATGATATATAAAAGACAGTCTCCAAAATTAATGAGAAAAAAATATGGACCTCCAAAAGTGTTCGCAAGTGCAAGAAACAAACATCAACCCTAACTACAACAGTATTTCTGCAACAGTATAAAAACTCAACTGACCGTCATTAACGTGTGTTACGGACATCCACATCCCCTATTTTGGATTATGTAACTCACATAGAAAAAAAAATATTTACGACACTGAGAGGTAATGATATATATATATATATATATATTTGTTTTTAAAACTTCTTCGCGACATTAATATTAGAGGGGGTTGAAGTAACCTTGGAACCGGCGCCTCAGAAAATCCACAGACAACTTACGGTTCCTTTAAATACCTTAAGACGCTTCCTTTTCCACCTTACGAGGGCTGTTATTATTTTCCTGGTAAGAGGAAGAAGACTTTCTTATTATTAACTGTGACAAAGACGACGACGACGCCGCCATCGTCATGTCTGAGCCAGAGAGAGAGCGACAGAGAGAGAGAGAGAGACACAGAGAGAGAGAGAGATTGAGAGAGAGAGATTAAGAGAGAGAGAGAGATTAAGAGAGAGAGAGAGAGAGAGATAGAGACGGAGATAAAAACCAGAAGGAAAGAACGTTAATTAAAAGTTACACTCGTCTTTGAAGGACAGTTCCTGTGCAAATGTTTGCTCCGGCTCTTTACGGTTTAATTCCCTCCGTTTCATCCCGTAATTAAAGTTGATCTGCTTGCTTGTATCGTCCAATTACTATCGTTGTCCTGGCAAGCCTGGTCTGAGTTTCCCCTCTCTTTTCTCCACCTCCAGAAGGGTTCCCTTCGCCCGTTTTCCCACAAGTGTGACAAACACTGTCGTGTTGTAATGAAGACTCCTGAGGACCGTGTCTGAAGCAGGGGTTTCCAGGGATCTTCCAGTATCTTCAATAGTTGCAGCGTGCACTTGCGGCGACGCCTGTGAAGGAGGATTCCAGCAGTGCCAAGACCAGCGGGTTCATTTTAAACCCCGTGTGTGTGTGTGTGCAGTGGCTCCTTGCTCTACTTGGCAATAAGCCTGAGTCCTGAGTTCCAACCTGTGTCAGGTATTTATGGTGGGCCATCTACGTGCTCCACCAGCAAGCACTTGGTGGAAACGGAAAAATTCCACCACCAATAAACGACCACACAAGATGGCGTCAAAAAAAATCATTTATAAAATGGAAAAATAAAAAGGAAACGTTACAAGTGCAATTTAATTAGTTTTCTGACCAATCACAACCAATATTTAATTATTAAAAAATTAAAACGACGTTTCGGAGCGTCTTTGCGCCATCATCAGGTCTTTTCTAATTATACTAAATGTTAAAAAAAATCTATATTCACGTCATATTAAATAAAAATAATAAATCTCACAATTTAAAATTATTTTTAAATTAAAACGACGTTTCGGGGCGTCTTTGCGACATCATCGGGTCTTTTCTAATCATAATAAATGATAAAAAAATCAATTTTTCCGTCATATTAAATAACAATAATAAATCTGACAATATTTAAATTATTTTAAAATTAAAACGACGTTTCGGGGCTTCTTTGCACCTTCATCAGGTCTTTTCTAATTATACTAAATGTTAAAAAAAATCTATATTCACGTCATATTAAATAAAAATAATAAATCTCACAATATTTGATTTTTTAAAAATTAAAACGACGTTTCGGGACGTCTTTGCGCCTTCATCAGGTCTATACTAATTAGACTTAATGTTAAAAAAATCTATATTCTCGTCATATTAAATAACAATAATAAATCTGACAATATTTAATATTTTTAAAAATTAAAACGACGTTTCGGGGTGTCTTTGCGCCATCTTCAGGTCTTTCCTAATCATAATAAATGTTAAAAAAATCGATATTCTCGTCATATTAAATAACAATAAGAAATCAGACAATTTTAAGTTTAATAAAATTAAAACGACGTTTCAGGACGTCTTTGCGCCATCTTCACGTCTTTCCTAATTAGACTAAATGTTATAAAAAAAGATATTCACGTCATATTAAATAACAATAATAAATCTGACAATATTTAATATTCTTAAAAATTAAAACGACGTTTCGGGACGTCTTTCCGCCATCATCACGTCTTTCCTAATTAGACTAAATGTTTTAAAAAAATCGATATTCACGTCATACTAAATAACAATAATAAATCAGACAGTATTTAGTTTTTTATAAATTAAAACGACGTTTCGGGACGTCTTTGCAACTTCATCAGGTCTTTCCTAATTAGACTAAATGTGTTTTAAAAAATCGATATTCACGTCATATTAAATAACAATAATAAATCTGACAATATTTAATATTTTTAAAAATTGAAACGACGTTTCGGGACGTCTTTGCACCTTCATCAGGTCTTTCCTAATTAGACTAAATGTGTTTAAAAAAATCTATATTCACGTCATATTAAATAACAATAATAAATCTGACGCTATTTTTTTTTTTAATTAAAACGACGTTTCGGGACGTCTTTACACCTTCATCAGGTCTTTCCTACTTATACTAAATGTTTTAAAAAAATTAACTTTCATGTTATTTTGGGACCCGTAAAATTATTTAAGTGGGTTCCGAATAATTTTTTTATTTTTCACCAGTTTGGATGAAACCGCACCCCAACCCCCCCACCCCCCCCCCCACCCCCCACCCCCCATCCAGCAATCAAAATTAAGTGAATTTGCTGATTAAACGAATCTGTAATTGGGTTGATAATTAAATAATAAAAATTGTTATTTTCGAATACCAGCCCTCAATAAGAATTTTAAATATCCGGTTTTAAAAAAAATTGAAACCAGTTGCAGAGGAAGGGGAACAGAGAAACTACCCTCGCGTCGTAACGAAATCATTAATATTAAAATAATTATAAAGGAATACACACGGTGATTTTATGCTAGGAAGGTGAAGTAGGAAGGCAGGGAGAAGAATAAGAAGAAGGGCTGAGTGGACGCGCGACGACTAACAAGGAAATCCTCAGACGAGAGTGGGCGGCGACAAGAGGTCGAGAGCATTGAGCACACAGTTCTTCCGCGGACAGGCCAGCAAAATTGGATGGGACAGAATCAGGCAGGCAGGCAGGGAGGCAGGACTCCTTAACCCACGCGGAGGGTAAATAATGGCCCGTGTGCAAACGGACAAAGGCCTTCGTGGAAGGAATCGGGAGGCATCGAGTAATAACATCTTAATGGAGGAAGCGGAGAAGAACCGATGAAGAAAAATACGGACATTGCCGGTTACTTAACTTAACCAGTAACAGGGTGAATTGGTCAACAACAACAAAAAAATTATATCATTTAAATAAAATAGAAAAAAAAATGACAAGACTACGACGTTTCGTCCACTGTTTTCAGACATCATCAGGTAACCTATCCTGATATAAACGATGAGCAAAATTAATAAAATTAATTAGGACAGTCAAAAAAAATTATTTTTTTTAAAAAAAAAATGTTAAATATACGTTTCGTCCTCGTTTTAGGACATCTTCAGGTTTAGTCATGTGCATATTTAACAGTGTTTGCTTTTTTTTTTAAAAAAAAAATTATTTGACCGTTCTAAATTATTGTAAAAATTTTGGCTCATCGTTTTTATATCACGAATAAATTTATTTAGGTTTCTTACCTGATCAAGTCTGAAATCAGTGGACGAAACGTCGTAAACTTGTAAATTTTTTTCCCTCTAATTTGAATAATATGATATATATATATTTTTTGGAATAATTGACCCGAGTAACTTATTAATTTAAATATTAAAATAACCGGTAATTTCAGTATTATTTTTTTATTCCCCCTCATCAATTCTTATCAACTTCGCCTGTTCCTTCTTGTGCCGGAAACAACATCGGTAGAAATACTGTCAAGCGATTTAATCCCAGAAAAAATATTTATTCAATGCGCAAATATCGGCCGTGTTTGCATTTTTTTCAAAAGTTCCACCCCTCGTGTCCGTGTATCCCAGTGCCCGTGAGGGGGGATGGCAAGTGTTTTAAAGACATAAATTAAAACTTAGCGACATCCATAACCCTTGATTTGACTCTAATATTGGTTGTATTGGCGTTATTTTATAGTTACCCCCGCTAAGGGTGTGCTCCTCTCCCGTGCTGTAAAGGGGGGTTGAAATTATACACAGATAACATCGGTTGAAACACTTTCAATCTCTTTGACCAGCCCCCCACCCCCCAAAAAAAATATTTATCCGACCTTCATATATCGGCTGTTTTAGCATGTTTGAATATTTCCACCCCCGTCGACCCCCCCCCCCCCAGAGCTCCTGAGGGGAGTGGTGGGTGGTGGTGGTGGTAGACGTGTCTCATCCCGACACAGTGCTTCTCTCTCGGGATTTCAACCGGGTAGCGTCGTTTAAATTTCCACGACGTTTCGATGGCTTCTTCAGGTGAAATCCCGTGGAAAACTTTATCCAGCAGCAGTTACACCGGGGAGGGGGGGGGGAAACCCCTGCGTTCCTTAATGTTCCTTTTCTTTTCTCGTCGCAAAGGACACGTGTACGACGAAAATTGGTGAATTTGCGGGTGTGTAGATTATTGTATGCGGACTTGGATACATACATACATACATACAAACACTCTGTTCTTCACCAAATATGATTCTCCAGCAGCTGTAGCACCATCATCACAGCCGCCACCCTCTGGTACTAGAAGATCATTCCTCACTATTGGTGCTTCATTAAAGTGGTGTAAATCAGTTTGAGTCATTCCTTTTCCGCCCTTAATCTAAGAAGATCCTTTCTTCTTTATCTCTATTGAACCAACCCCCTCACCTTGAACGTAGGACGGTATAAAAAGGTTCTCTAGTTATTCGACGCCTTGTCAAAAAAAAATAAATGGTATGCAAAAGGTTGGCCACTCCTGCGGTTCCCCTGGAGCCTTCTGGTTTGTCTTGTAAGTCGTCGTTGGGTTGTTAAGGACGACAGGACTAGGGAGTGTGTGGTGTGTGTAACACCACAGGCCAGCAATGGATCAAATGATAATTGTTCTATGCCAGAACCTCGATGAAGATCCACGAGGAGGAGGAGGAGGAGCAGAGCCAGAGCATTGATTGAGCAGACGTTGAGGCAGTAACAAGTGCACACGAGGCGGAAGGAAGAGGAGTTGGCGCAGGTCCAGCCAAGACTCCGCGGCCTTGGTCCCTCGTAAAACACGTTTCGCATGGCCTGGAGTCCAGTCTGCACGCACTCTCTCTACACACCACATGGCGGTACAGTTTACTTTTCCCCTTGAAACCCCCCGGAGGAAACGTTGACGGCGATTAAGTCAATTAACCAGTGGATTCTTCATCCCTTAAACTTACTCTACGAGCATAATAAAAAGCTACTTTATTTGACCATATTTATACCGGAGTCAGAAATGAATCCCTTATACAGGGTGTAACAGAAGTAAGTGCACGATAGTCAAAGGTTAAGTGGGGAGGGGGGTCAATACAAACATTTTTATTCCCCCGGCCTGGTATTTTGTTTCGGAGGGATGGGGGAGGAAAGGGGGTGGTAAGAAAAATGATAACTGAGAAATAGAGATCGGAAACCCACCCTTATAGTTAGCCAACGTATGGCGTATAACTGGAGATGGTTTGCACAAGTCCTGTCGCGGTAAAGGAAGGGTGAAGGTGGAGGGGAGCATTGCCGCCCAGAAGGACCAAAGCCACTATCGTAACATTCTTTACGATTTTATTTATTTTACGAACCTGGATCTGCAGACAGTAGAAATTCTTTTTAATCATATAAATGAAAAATTAACGGTTGATTGAAAATTAATAATAAGAAAAAATAGCCAAATACAGACCCAGAAGAGTGATAACAACGTTTCTTTGGCTCCTTGTCGCCTTTCCTTCAGGTGCTGAGAAGAGACTAGAGCGACACAACCGCACTTAACGTTGGACAAAACTCAAAATCCTTTTAGTTTGCCAACTGGTTTGGGAGGTCGACCGATGATGGTCATGGTAAGTCGACGCCTGGGGAGTGACCCCATGTTGATCATGGCGAGTCTGGTTTGGGAGGTCGACCGATGATGGTCATGGTAAGTTGACGCCTGGGGAGTGATCATGGCGAGTCTGGTTTGGGAGGTCGACCGATGATGGTCATGGTAAGTTGACTCCTGGGGAGTGACCCTATGTTGATCATGGCAAGTCTGGTTTGGGAGGTCAACCGATGATGGTCATGGTAAGTCGACGCCTGGAGACACGATGGTGATCATGGCGAGTCTGGTTTGGGAGGTCGACCGATGATGGTCATGGTAAGTTGACGCCTTGGGAGTGACCCGATGGTGATAATGGTCGACCGAAGATACATATACTTTTATTTAATTTTTTTCTATTTTATTTTTTTATTTCTTCCCTACTATTGCACTAACGTATTTCACCATTTAATGTTTCTTTTTTTCCGCTCATGTTTCAGCCTCTTTTTATTTTTAAATATCTATTAAGCAAACTGTTGACCCCGAACCCCCATCTTTCCTATTTATTTTTTCTTGTCGACTATATTATTGTTTCTAGCCCTTCACGTTTACTTAATATCACTTTCCACAAATTTATATATCAGAGATGCTTCACATTGAATGAATCCACATTTTTCTTCTTCTTCTTCTTTTTTTTCTTATTAATTTGAATGTAATAATTTTTTTTTACACAAGTTACCGTATGAAAGGCTCGTGGGTGAACTGAGCTCCGGCTTACCCCCTACGATTGTGCATCTTAGATTCACACTGCTTTATTCTGTCTCCTGTCTGCCCTTTCATCGTGTCCTTTCGTCCCCTCAGCCAATCCTTGAAATGTTTTATTCTTGAGGTTGAGACAACACGTGACCCGTAAACACTCCTCTTCTACTCCTGAATATTTGACGTTATGGCATAAGTAAAGCCTTTGGTCGTCCTTGTTCTTGTGTGTGCACACTCGTAAGGTCACTAAGCAGTAGTTTATGTCACCCAAAAATAGCATTTTAGACGTTAGAGTGCGCGCGGGGCGGAGGAGGAGGACGGGGGGCGCTGCTGGCAGCCCTTGACCGCGTCGCTGATTGGCGGTCATGGATGATGATGACACCAATCAGAGGCTGTGCGCGTGTGTGTGGAGGACGTGGCACTGGTGGCAGAGTGAATCAGCGATCATCAGCGCCGCGGAAGCTAATCTCTGGATTGTACAGTCGACAAATGGCAGCCGACTTGACCTTGAAGCTCTTCTTTGCGCCGACGAATCAAATTCAATATGTGAATATTGATTTGTCCACGCAGCTGCAGGTACAACGTCGTTGATGTTGTCGTCATTCGTTATAGACGATGTGGCAACGCTGGCCTAATTCTCTGCTCTCATAAATCCAAGTTTCAATATCATTATTTTTCCCCATTTTCCAACCACCCTTGGAAACACACCACTACCAGTTTCTCCAGTAAGTAAACAATCCATTCCACATTGTTCAGATCCTTGTTTCATACCGAAATAAATATTTCTTTTATTTTTATTATTTCTTTTAAAAAAAATGGAAAAAAAGTGGGGAATGTGTTCATGCAGTCTCCAACAAGTAGAAATGTTAAAATCGATGCTGTGCGTGTGTGTGTGTGTGTGTGTGTGTGTGAAAAGAAGGCTTATTGATATTAATCGGGTATTCCATTGCCTTTGACGTACAGAAAATTGAGAAAGAAAAGGAAAATAAAAGGAATGAAAAGCCAAGAAAATAGGAAAAAAAATAAAGAGGCAGGTCAAAGATATGTCAAAAGTGTTTTCATCAAAAAGAGCAGAAAACAAAAATACTTCAAGCTAAAAGAAACAAAGGAAAACAAGGAAAACAGAAAGAGAGAGGCAGTGTGTAAAGAAACATGTTAGGGTAAAAATTTCAAACGTGCAGAAAATTAAGAAAGAAAAGGAAAATAAAAGGAATGAAGAGCCAAGAAACTAGAAAAAAAGAAAGAGGAAGGTCAAAGATATGTCAAAAGTGTTTTCATCAAAAAGAGCAGAAAACAAAAATACTTCAAGCTAAAAGAAACAAAGGAAAACAAGGAAAACAGAAAGAGAGAGGCAGTGTGTAAAGAAACATATTAGGGTAAAAATTTCAAACGTGCAGAAAATTGAGAAAGAAAAGGAAAATAAAAGGAATGAAGAGCCAAGAAACTAGAAAAAAAGAAAGAGGAAGGTCAAAGATATGTCAAAAGTGTTTTCATCAAAAAGAGCAGAAAACAAAAATACTTCAAGCTAAAAGAAACAAAGGAAAACAAGGAAAACAGAAAGAGAGAGGCAGTGTGTAAAGAAACATGTTAGGGTAAAAATTTCAAACGTGCAGAAAATTAAGAAAGAAAAGGAAAATAAAAGGAATGAAGAGCCAAGAAACTAGAAAAAAAGAAAGAGGAAGGTCAAAGATATGTCAAAAGTGTTTTCATCAAAAAGAGCAGAAAACAAAAATACTTCAAGCTAAAAGAAACAAAGGAAAACAAGGAAAACAGAAAGAGAGAGGCAGTGTGTAAAGAAACACATTAGGGTAAAAATTTCAAACGTGCAGAAAATTGAGAAAGAAAAGGAAAATAAAAGGAATGAAAAGCCAAGAAACTAGAAAAAAATAAAGAGGAAGGTCAAAGATATGTCAAAAGTATTTTCCTCAAAAAGAGCAGAAAACAAAAATACTTCAAGCTAAAAAAAACAAAGGAAAACAAGGAAAACATAAAGATAGAGGCAGTGTGTAAAGAAACACATTAGGGTAAAAATTTCAAACGTACAGAAAATTGAGAAAGAAAAGGAAAATAAAAGGAATGAAAAGCCAAGAAACTAGAAAAAATAAGGAGGAAGGTCAAAGATATGACGACGAGAATGTTCCTCAAAAAGATCAGAAAACAAAAATACTTCAAGCTAAAAAAACAAAGGATACAAGGAAAACAGAAAGAGAGAGGCAGTGTGAAAGAAACACATTAGGGTAAAAATTTCAAATGTAAAAATAAAATAAAAATGCGTTTTATTATACTGAAATTTTGAAGTGAAAATTTTTTATGTCTGATTGAACATAATTGATAGTAACAAAGACAGTCAAATTCAGACAAAACAAGGGATAAAATAAATACCACACAACAACGTTTCTCGGGGGATTGGGGGGGGGGACTCCTTGTCTCCCTTGCTTCAGGTTCTAAGCAGAGCCTAGAGCGACACAACTGCACTCGTCAAGGGTCGACAAAGCGCAGAAGCGAAGAAAACGCAACGACAATGAGGGGGGGAAGCAGCTGAAGGCTTTCACGGTGCAACAATGAGGGATCAACGACAGTGGGAAAACAAGTTTGAGCGCAACAATGAGGGAGCAACGACAGTGGGAAAATAAGGTTCAATGCAACAATAAGGGAGCAACGACAGTGGGAAAATAAGGTTCAATGCAACAATGAGGGAGCAACGACAGTGGGAAAACAAGGTTGAACGCAACAATGAGGGAGCAACGACAGTGGGGGGAAAACAAGGTTCAGCGCAACAATGAGGGACCCGTAGCAATTGTTGAGTTTCACAGAGTGTGTCTTTCTCTTTGTCTGTCTGTACATTACTACTTGCTGTGAGGTTTGATTTAATGTGAAGCATCTCTGATATTTAAATATTGAAAAGGGGGAGGGGGTATATTAGGTAGATGTGAATGGTTGAAAGAAATAATATAGAAGACAAAAATAAATAAGTAGGGGTGGGGGGTCAACAGATTGCTTAATAGAATTTTTAAGAATGAAAACGTGGCTGAAATATTAATAATAAAATTAATCTCTGACAAAAGATATCCTTCTCGATTTGTATAAAGAATAATAATAAGGATTTAATTTACTTACTATACCTCACAAAAAATAAAATTACCAAAATTTAGAAAGAAAAATAAAGATAATTAAAGTAATAAAATTAAAAATTGGCTTCTGAAGTTTTTTTTGTGAACATGACGAGTGCAGTTGTGTCGCCCTAGGCTCTTCTTAGCACCTGGAGTAAGGGGGGACAAGGATCCCAGAAACGTTATGAGGTATTTATTTTATCACTTATTTTGTCATTATTATTATTAAAAATTATAATTGTTTATTTTTATATCGAAACAACTTCATCCCCCCCCGCCTCATTGACACACGCCTGCCGTAGTAAATGTACAGAGTTTCAGGTCATGGAGCTCCATCTTCACGAACACAAAGAGACAAACAAACGTGCGTTTCCATACAGGATTTGCCGTTCTACCGAGGGTAATATTTAATTAAAACGTTGCAACGCTGTGCACAGTAGTTGACCATTCACTCACCTGTTCAACGCTAAAGCAACCGTGTGTGTGTGTTAGTGTCGTTGGTTTTTAGGGAAGAGGAGGGTCCGTGAGGGGATGATGGCGAGGAGGGGTGTTGGGGGGTGAATTCAACACAGCTTCAGGATTTATCCCTTATATTCCTCAAAGAGCAGAGCAACGTAGCAAATGGGAAATCCGGCTAATTAGTAAGGGAAATCCGTTTATTGTCCCGACGATGCTCATTATCACAGGGGGTGGGGGGTTGGGCGAGGACTTTGGCCTGACCGTAAGTACAGTGCTCAAGGGTCGAATAGACGACTAAACCCTTTCCAATTAAATGCCGGGGCCTCTACGTCTATGACCAGAAATAAAGGAGAGAAAAATAAATATTTGATGATGCCTCGTCACAAAGATAGAGCGCCCACCCCTACCTTTTAGCGCGAGGAATGCAACGCAAGGTCAAAGAACACACACAGCGAATTATTGTAATGACATGACGATGATGAAATACACGTAGATGTAAAAAATAAACACGGTAAAGACAGGAGCAAAATTTAGGATCCTTGACGTTGAATCCTTATTATTATCAAAGACTATCCAGATTGACTTAAAGGAGATTCTTTGAGCAAATATCCTCACGGTGTTTTGTCACCCACTTGACTCCTCCTTACATCTCAGTGGAGTGGCCCAATGTTGATCATGGCGAGCCTGGTTTGGAAGTCCGGCCGATGATGGTCATGTTAAGTCGACGGCGGGGAGTGACCGGATGGTGATCAATCCAAGTCTTGTTTTGTAGGTCGATATGTACCGTACAGCAGTTCAATTGTTTGTGTACAACGTCGCTAACTCCATTTTAATTATTTTTTTTAAAAAAAAAAAGAGAAGAAGAGTAATGAGAGTATTACGACGTTTGGTCCACAATTTTGTACGTTATCAGTGTTTTTATGATAAAATAAGTATGAGGGATGAAAGTTAATATAATAAACTGTTCCTCGGTCCAACCGTTGTCGAATAAAAAAACTGTAAATTTAAATTGTTTGGATATTCTTCAGTCACCCCCCCCCCCCGGGGGCATTTTTGAGGGGACGAACAGAAGAAAGGAGAGAAACGACGCGGAGAATTAATTTGCATGACTGAACTGAGCGAGTATAAATTACCTGTGACTGGATGACGACGCTGGGTGGGTTTCCAGTGGCAACAATCGGAGCAGCCCCCGTCGGGACGGGAAACGAGGGGCGGGGGTGAGACGCTCGCGGATGGCTCCGGGCCGAGGGAAAGGGGGGCAGGAGGGGGTCGTGAATCGATACTCCTGCGGGCGGTCCATGCGAAGACGGAGAACTCACCCCCCACCCCTCTGTCCCCCCCAAGGATGCATTACTGACCCCCCTCGCTACTTACTTATTGTCTGTTTACAGTCGAGATCATTCTCGTTTCACGCTACAAGAAACAGAAATCGGTGCTCAGGTTTTATACTTAAATTGACATTAACCCTGGATATTTAATTTTGAAAGACCACCACCTAGACCTTGCGTTGCTAGAGAGGGAAATAACCCTCCTATATTAACTACAAATAAATAACATATGATTATTCTAGAGACCACCCGTGTGTAATGAAAGCTTGTTTTAATCATTCCTTTTATATTTTGCATTGAAGCCATATCATTGTGAGTAACAGTCAGCGTGGAGCAAGAATGCGGAGATTGGAAAGGTTCCGGTCTGTATTGTTGTCGGCGGCGTGTGTAGCACAAAAAGCTTTGGCGAAACAGGCAGTCCGGTTTGGGAGGCCAGCCGATGACGGTCATGGTAAGTCGACGCCGGGCAGTGTCCCGATGATGGTCATGGCGACACTGGTTTGGAAGTCCGGCGGAATATGGTCATGGTAAGTCGTCGCCATGGAGTGAGCCGATAATGATCATGGCTAGTCTGGTTTGGAAGTCCGGCCGATGATGGCCATAGTTAGTCGACGCCATGTAGTGAGCCGATAATGATCATGGCTAGTCTGGTTTGGAAGTCCGGCCGATGATGGTCATTGTAAGTCGACGCCGGGCAGTGACCCGATGATGGTCATGGCGACACTGGTTTGGAAGTCCGGCGGAATATGGTCATGGTAAGTCGTCGCCATGGAGTGAGCCGATAATGATCATGGCTAGTCTGGTTTGGAAGTCCGGCCGATGATGGTCATAGTAAGTCGACGCCATGTAGTGAGCCGATAATGATCATGGCTACTCTGGTTTGGAAGTCCGGCCGATGATGGTCATGGCGAGTCTGGTTTAGGAGGTCGACCGATGATGCTCATGATAAGTCGACGCCGGGGAGTTGCCCGATGGTGATCATGGCGAGTCTGGTTTGGGAGGTCGACCGATGATGGTTATGGTAAGTCGAAGCCCGGGAGTGACCGGATGAAGATCATGGCGAGTCTGGTTTGGGAGGTCGACCGATAATCGTCATAGTAAGTCAACGCAGTAGAATGAACCTATGTTGATCGTGGCGAGTTTGGTTTGGAAGTCCGGCCGAACATGGTGATGGTAAGTCGTCGCCATGTAATGAGCCGATAATGATAATGGCTAGTCTGGTTTGGAAGTCCGGCCGATGATGGTCATGGTAAGTCGACGCCAGGGAGTGACCGGATGGTGATCAATCCAAGTCTGGTTTTGTAGGTCGACCGATGATGCTCATAGTAAGTCGACGCCTGGGGAGTGACCCGATAATGATCATGGCGAGTCTGGTTTGGGAGATCGGGCGATGAAGGTCATACTAAGTCGACGGTGGGGAGTGACCCGATGGTGGTCATGGCGAGTCTGGATTGGGAGGTCGACCGATGACGGACATGGTATGTCGACGCCGGGGACTGACATGATGTTGATCATGACGAGTCTGGTTTGGAAGCCCGGCCGAAGATGGTCATGGTAAGTCGACGCCGGGGAGCGACCCGATGATGGTCATGGCGAGTCTGCGTTATTTTATTATTCAGTAAGCGCACTGTGTGCTGATGCTGTCACCATGACAACGACAACACATGAAATGAAACGTTATTTACACTCCAATGAATTAAACCAACAAATTCACCCAAAAAAAATAATAATTTAATTAAAAAAGACCAACTTCCACATTCATCTGTTTCTCCATTAAAATACCTCCTAAAAATTAAGAATCAGCACATTGTTGCCAAGTCAATTTTAAAATTTAATTTTTATAAAAGAAGTCATGAGTGTATGACGACGTTTCGTCCAGAATTTTGGGGAGGGGGACTCCTTCTGGTAATAATGGACAGTTTTAGAAAGTATGAATAAATTTGTTAAAATTATATGTTCAAAAATAAATAAATTTAGTGTTTACGTAAATTACCTGATAATGTCCCAAAATTGTGGAACGAAACGTCGCAATATTGTAATGGTTTTTGTTTGTTTGTTTTAGGTAACTCAATTATTTTCCTTGTGATAAATTCTGCGGTTTTCTTTTAATTTATTTAATTTAAGGGGAATATATATATATATACTCACTGAGAATAAACAACGTTTTTATTTTTAGAATCCATACGCTTGAAACTACGTCACCAAAAAATTAGATGCAACATGGTTGTGTGCATGTGTGAGTGACGGCCATTTTGATCACCACGGGAGAAGCAATTAATTGGGGACGGTTCACAGAGGACGTTTAATTTTGAAGGTAACAAACCCAGACATGACTGTCGCAGCAATACTGTCTGTATTGATTTCCTGCTTCAGTTCTTTCTGGTCCAGACTCGTTTCCCCCGACCAGCGCAGACACAAATCCTGACTGACAATAATAAATAACTACCCCAGGTTTGGTGGTGGTCAGAAAATCAAACACAGCTGTTCCTCATACATCGCTATTTTATCAATATATATAACATGCTCACGCATGCATCCTTAATAATGTTAAAATGTAATATGTAGTCTGCGTCACGAAAATGTAATACCGAGGTCTCGGACTCTGCAGGCTGTGGTAAATAGTAACAATTAGCAGATGAAATATATACCACACTAACGGATTATATATATATATCGCTTACGAGCCCCAACTCAACCCTGGACGTGTTGGATCCACCCTCAAACCTCTGGTTTCATCAGCCATCGTCCAATGAAACTGTCACGTGGCTTCTCTTCTCAGCTTCACGTCGATAATCCGATTCAAGGGCTTATTGATATTCCTCCTCTATTCCGACTTGGAAAGTCACCTTCTATAGTGACATTTCTTGTGCTTTTATTTTTTTATTTAATTATTTCTTTGTATGTTTCTTTCATTCTTCCCTTCTTACTTTCTTTTCTTCTTTCTTTGTTTCCTTTATTCATTCTTTCTTTCTTTCCTTCATCCATTGTTTCTTTATTTAATTATTTCTTTGTATGTTTCTTTCATTCTTCCCTTCTTTCCTTATTACTTTCTTTCCTTCTTTCCTTGTTCCCTTCATTCATTCATTCATTCTTTCTTTCCTTCATTCATTGTTACTTTATTTCATTATTTCTTTGTATGTATCTTTCATTCTTCCCTTCTTTCCTTATTACTTTCTTCCCTTGTTTCCTTCATTCATTCTTTCTTTCTTTCCTTCATTCATTGTTACTTTATTTCATTATTTCTTTGTATGTTTCTTTCATTCTTCCCTTCTTTCCTTATTACTTTCTTTCTTTCTTCCCTTGTTTCCTTCATTCATTCATTCTTTCTTTCCTTCATTCATTGTTACTTTATTTCATTATTTCTTTGTATGTTTATTTCATTCTTCCCTTCTTTCCTTCATTCATTGTTTCTTTTTTTTATTATTTCTTTGTATGTTTCTTTCATTCTTCCCTTCTTTACTTATTACGTTCTTTTCTTCTTTCTTTGTTTCCTTTATTTATTCTTTCTTTCTTTCCTTCATTCATTGTTTCTTTATTTCATTATATCTTTGTATGTTTCTTTAATTCTTTCCTTCTTACTTTCTTTCTTTCTTCCCTTGTTTCCTTCATTCATTCATTCTTTCTTTCCTCCATTCATTATTTCTTTATTTCATTATTTCTTTGTATGTTTCTTTCATTCTTCCCTTCTTTCCTTATTACTTTCTTTCTTTCTTCCCTTGTTTCCTTCATTCATTCATTCTTTCTTTCCTTCATTCATTGTTACTTTATTTCATTATTTCTTTGTATGTTTATTTCATTCTTCCCTTCTTTCCTTCATTCATTGTTTCTTTTTTTTATTATTTCTTTGTATGTTTCTTTCATTCTTCCCTTCTTTACTTATTACGTTCTTTTCTTCTTTCTTTGTTTCCTTTATTTATTCTTTCTTTCTTTCCTTCATTCATTGTTTCTTTATTTCATTATATCTTTGTATGTTTCTTTAATTCTTTCCTTCTTACTTTCTTTCTTTCTTCCCTTGTTTCCTTCATTCATTCATTCTTTCTTTCCTCCATTCATTATTTCTTTATTTCATTATTTCTTTGTATGTTTCTTTCATTCTTCCCTTCTTTCCTTATTACTTTCTTTCTTTCTTCCCTTGTTTCCTTCATTCATTCATTCTTTCTTTCCTTCATTCATTGTTACTTTATTTCATTATTTCTTTGTATGTTTCTTTCATTCTTCCCTTCTTTCCTTCATTCATTGTTTCTTTATTTCATTATTTCTTTGTATGTTTCTTTCATTCTTCCCTTCTATACTTTTACGTTCTTTTCTTCTTTCTTTGTTTCCTTTTTTTCATTCTTTCTTTGTTTCCTTCATTCGTTTTTTCTTTATTTCATTATATCTTTCTATGTTTCTTTAATTGTTTCCTTCTTACTTTCTTTTCTTCTTTCCTTCTTTCTTTGTTTCCTTCATTCATTCATTCTTTCTTTATCTTATTTTCTTCCTATTCTCTTTTAATTATCTTTCTTTTTCGCTTTCTTTCTTTCATTCTTTCATTCTTTCTTTTTTCTTTATTACTTTTGTTCTTTTATTTATTTAATTCTTTCTTTTTTGCGTTTTTATTTTTTCTTGCCATTTTATTTTTTTCTTAATTTATTTTTCTATCTTTCTTTCAAAAGATTGACTTAGATTTTTATTACTAAATTTTAGATATCAATCTGATTGACCCTGATAAAAATTTATTTTCGACATAAATATCGGCCCTTCTAGGATTTTTGAAAATTTTCACCCCCGCTGGGGGTGGTGGTAGACGAGTCTTTACCCCCCCCCCCCCCCACACACAACGTTTGTTTCCAGGTTGGAACGGAACACGCAGCCATATTTGCTCCACGATTGTGTGTGTGTGTGTTCCGCAAACAAATCTACAGTCATTTTTATTTATTATTATTATAGTCGGCTCCACGAAAATGTAATATCAAGGTCAAGTAACTAGCGGTGTTTTCCAGATTGCGTACCACCACCCCTACCCCCGCCCGCCCCCATCTTACTACCCGTTAGCGTACAAGTTATTTTGGCACAACGTTCGCAAACGTAGCCGCTGGAGGGTCCGTGACGTCGGTATTACATTTTCGTGACGCAGACTACAGCAGCAGACTCCAACACCGCCAACCACCCTTGAGGGTGTTCAGGCCAGCCAGTGGGATATTAGATGGGGTCATCGAAGCTTCCTGAGTCTCAATGGTGACTATGATTGATTTAATAGTTGGTTTATTTAATGTTAGTGTCCAATGCGCCAGAAACTATTGGGCCATCCACCTTCGTAGTTTATTTGTATAAATTAACATATGTGTGTGTGTGTAAGTAAACGTAACACGAGTCCCTGGGCCCTCACAAGGTAAAGCGCCTGGAGTTGCCATGGCAACCTGATCCGCAGCAGCCATTGTGTCCGGCGGCCGTTGAGATCCCCGTGGCAAAGAGGCCAAGGCCACGGCCATAATCTATTCTGGAGCGTGCAGTTCCAGAGTTGGGCGGGACCGAAAATAGCTGTCAACAATCGACACTGGGAGGATTCGGTGTCAACGACCCCCGAGGCCTCCTGCACACACGCCGGAGGGAGTGAAGGATCACGTGGAGGCTCGTCGCAGGAGGGACGCCGCTCCTTTATCCACCCCCACCCCCACCCCCGGCCACCTCTTAACTAACATTGTCATTAGCCTGACAAATCAGATATCGCAGCCGCGGACTAATTACTCCAGTTACTTTCCTCAACACACACTTGACTCCCTCAGGCCTTGTGTAAACAGAATTTTCGTGCCTATTACAGCGAGTGTTTGAAGGCTTTCCCTCTGGCGGGGCTTGCAATTTCCGCAAGGAGTCCTTATCATTTCATTTCCTCTTCCTCTTGTGAAAACTAACGTTGCGGATTCCCACGGAACCTTTCATGCAGCTCAAAAATTACGGTCATCGTCAGCGACCAGACAGCAGGAAGGAAAAATCATTCCCTACCACTCAATCGATCGATCTATCGAACGGTCGAACCTGCTATTGGAAGAAAAAGTTGTATAGGCAAGGCTATAATTATCTTTCATTCAGAATAATGATGAGACAATGTATGAAAAAGGTAGCGAGTTAATTAAGAGGGCGGTAAAAGTTATTGCGGGAAGAAAACCCACATAGGGGTGGAGAAGTCAACCTTCCACGCGTTCCGAAACAGTCAATTTAAAATTTTTAAGCTCTTTCCCGCTCTATAATGCTCTATATATATTATCAGTATGACCGATACCAACATGATAATAAAATAAATTTAGTGGCAACATTGCAAAAAATAAAATATATCGACGTTGCATCCTCGTTTAAGGACGTCCTCAGGTTTACTAATTACAAAGAAAAAAATGTAGTGGCAACATTGCAAAAAAATCAAATATAACGACGTTGCATCCTCGTTTAAGGACGTCTTCAGGTTTAATAATTTGAAAGAAAATAAATGTAGTGGCAACATTGTAACAAAATATAATACAACGACGTTGCATCCTCATTTAAGGACGTCTTCAGGTTTAATAATTTGAAAGAAAATAAATGTAGTGGCAACATTGTAACAAAATATAATACAACGACGTTGCATCCTCATTTAAGGACGTCTTCAGGTTTAATAATTTCAAAGAAAATAAATTTAGTGGCAACATTGCAACAAAATAAAATATATCGACGTTGCATCCTTGTTTAAGGACGTCCTCAGGTTTACTAATTACAAAGAAAAAAATGTAGTGGCAACATTGCAAAAAAATCAAATATAACGACGTTGCATCCTCGTTTAAGGACGTCTTCAGGTTTAATAATTTGAAAGAAAATAAATGTAGTGGCAACATTGTAACAAAATAAAATATATCGACGTTGCATCCTCGTTTAAGGACGTCCTCAGGTTTACTAATTTCAGAGAAAATAATTGTACTGGCAAGATTGAAAAAAATAAAATATAACGACGTTGCATCCTCGTTTAAGGACGTCTTCAGGTTTAATAATTTCAAAGAAAATAAATGTAGTGGCAACATTGCAAAAAATAAAATATAATGACGTTGCATCCTCGTTTAAGGACGTCCTCAGGTTAACTAATTTCAGAGAAAATAAATGGACTGGCAACATTGCAAAAAATAAAATATAACGACGTTGCATAATCGTTTAAGGACGTCTACAGGTTTAATAATTTCAGAGAAAATAAATGTAGTGGCAACATTGTAACAAAATATAATACAACGACGTTGCATCCTCATTTAAGGACGTCATCAGGTTTACTAATTTCAGAGAAAATAATTGTACTGGCAAGATTGAAAAAAATAAAATATAACGACGTTGCATCCTCGTTTAAGGACGTCTTCAGGTTTAATAATTTCAAAGAAAATAAATGTAGTGGCAACATTGCAAAAAATAAAATATAATGACGTTGCATCCTCGTTTAAGGACGTCCTCAGGTTTACTAATTTCAGAGGAAATAAATGTAGTAGCAACATTGCAAAAAATAAAATATAACGACGTTGCATCCTCGTTTAAGGACGTCTACAGGTTTACTAATATCAGAGAAAATAAATGGACTGGCAACACTGCAAAAAATAAAATATAACGACGTTGCATCATCGTTTAAGGACGTCTAAGGGTTTACTAATTTCAGAGAAAATAAATGTACTGGCAACATTGCAAAAAATAAAATATAACGACGTTGCATCCTCGGTTAAGGACGTCTACAGGTTTAATAATTACAGAAAAAATAAATGTAGTGGCAACATTGCAAAAAATAAAATATAACGACGTTGCATCATCGTTTAAAGACGTCTAAGGGTTTACTAATTACAAAGAAAAAATGTAGTGGCAACATTGCAAAAAATAAATTATAACGACGTTGCATCCTCGTTTAAGGACGTCCTCAGGTTAACTAATTTCAGAGAAAATAAATGGACTGGCAACATTGCAAAAAATAAAATATAACGACGTTGCATAATCGTTTAAGGACGTCTACAGGTTTAATAATTTCAGAGAAAATAAATGTAGTGGCAACATTGTAACAAAATATAATACAACGACGTTGCATCCTCATTTAAGGACGTCATCAGGTTTAATAATTTCAAAGAAAATAAATTTAGTGGCAACATTGTAACAAAATAAAATATAACGACGTTGCATCCTCGTTTAACGACGTCCTCAGGTTTACTAATTACAAAGAAAAAATGTAGTGGCAACGTTGCAAAAAATAAAATATAACGACGTTGCATCCTCGTTTAAGGACGTCTTCAGGTTTAATAATTTCAAAGAAAATAAATGTAGTGGCAACATTGTAACAAAATAAAATATAACGACGTTGGATCCTCGTTTAAGGACGTCATCGGTTTTATTAATTTAATGGAAGTAAATATAGTTGCAACATTGCAAAAAAATTAAATATAACGACGTTGCATCCTCGTTTAAGGACGTCCTCAGGTTTACTAATTACAAAGAAAAAAATGTAGTGGCAACATTGCAAAAAAATCAAATATAACGACGTTGCATCCTCGTTTAAGGACGTCTTCAGGTTTAATAATTTGAAAGAAAATAAATGTAGTGGCAACATTGTAACAAAATATAATACAACGACGTTGCATCCTCATTTAAGGACGTCTTCAGGTTTAATAATTTGAAAGAAAATAAATGTAGTGGCAACATTGTAACAAAATATAATACAACGACGTTGCATCCTCATTTAAGGACGTCTTCAGGTTTAATAATTTCAAAGAAAATAAATTTAGTGGCAACATTGCAACAAAATAAAATATATCGACGTTGCATCCTTGTTTAAGGACGTCCTCAGGTTTACTAATTACAAAGAAAAAAATGTAGTGGCAACATTGCAAAAAAATCAAATATAACGACGTTGCATCCTCGTTTAAGGACGTCTTCAGGTTTAATAATTTGAAAGAAAATAAATGTAGTGGCAACATTGTAACAAAATAAAATATATCGACGTTGCATCCTCGTTTAAGGACGTCCTCAGGTTTACTAATTTCAGAGAAAATAATTGTACTGGCAAGATTGAAAAAAATAAAATATAACGACGTTGCATCCTCGTTTAAGGACGTCTTCAGGTTTAATAATTTCAAAGAAAATAAATGTAGTGGCAACATTGCAAAAAATAAAATATAATGACGTTGCATCCTCGTTTAAGGACGTCCTCAGGTTAACTAATTTCAGAGAAAATAAATGGACTGGCAACATTGCAAAAAATAAAATATAACGACGTTGCATAATCGTTTAAGGACGTCTACAGGTTTAATAATTTCAGAGAAAATAAATGTAGTGGCAACATTGTAACAAAATATAATACAACGACGTTGCATCCTCATTTAAGGACGTCATCAGGTTTACTAATTTCAGAGAAAATAATTGTACTGGCAAGATTGAAAAAAATAAAATATAACGACGTTGCATCCTCGTTTAAGGACGTCTTCAGGTTTAATAATTTCAAAGAAAATAAATGTAGTGGCAACATTGCAAAAAATAAAATATAATGACGTTGCATCCTCGTTTAAGGACGTCCTCAGGTTTACTAATTTCAGAGGAAATAAATGTAGTAGCAACATTGCAAAAAATAAAATATAACGACGTTGCATCCTCGTTTAAGGACGTCTACAGGTTTACTAATATCAGAGAAAATAAATGGACTGGCAACACTGCAAAAAATAAAATATAACGACGTTGCATCATCGTTTAAGGACGTCTAAGGGTTTACTAATTTCAGAGAAAATAAATGTACTGGCAACATTGCAAAAAATAAAATATAACGACGTTGCATCCTCGGTTAAGGACGTCTACAGGTTTAATAATTACAGAAAAAATAAATGTAGTGGCAACATTGCAAAAAATAAAATATAACGACGTTGCATCATCGTTTAAAGACGTCTAAGGGTTTACTAATTACAAAGAAAAAATGTAGTGGCAACATTGCAAAAAATAAATTATAACGACGTTGCATCCTCGTTTAAGGACGTTCTCAGGTTAACTAATTTCAGAGAAAATAAATGGACTGGCAACATTGCAAAAAATAAAATATAACGACGTTGCATAATCGTTTAAGGACGTCTACAGGTTTAATAATTTCAGAGAAAATAAATGTAGTGGCAACATTGTAACAAAATATAATACAACGACGTTGCATCCTCATTTAAGGACGTCATCAGGTTTAATAATTTCAAAGAAAATAAATTTAGTGGCAACATTGTAACAAAATAAAATATAACGACGTTGCATCCTCGTTTAACGACGTCCTCAGGTTTACTAATTACAAAGAAAAAATGTAGTGGCAACGTTGCAAAAAATAAAATATAACGACGTTGCATCCTCGTTTAAGGACGTCTTCAGGTTTAATAATTTCAAAGAAAATAAATGTAGTGGCAACATTGTAACAAAATAAAATATAACGACGTTGGATCCTCGTTTAAGGACGTCATCGGTTTTATTAATTTAATGGAAGTAAATATAGTTGCAACATTGCAAAAAAATTAAATATAACGACGTTGCATCCTCGTTTAAGGACGTCCTCAGGTTTACTAATTACAAAGAAAAAAATGTAGTGGCAACATTGCAAAAAATAAAATATAACGAAGTTGCATCCTCGTTTAAGGACGTCTACAGGTTTACTAATTTAATGTAAATAAATTTACAGTCAAATTTGCACGGCTTATTTTCTAATCTTTATTTGATTGACACGTTAAATTAACAAACCTGAAGTGGTCCTAAAACAAGGACGGAACGTCGGTTTATAAAAAAAATTATTAATAATTTCTAAATCGTGCCCGTTTAATTAATGATTAATAAGTGTAGTAGATTAATTTTTATAAAGTGTTAATTACAAAATAAAAATATATTCGTAGAGATTTAACTCAAAATATTTTTTTTACTGTGAAAAAAAAGGTTGTAAAGCCGGAATGAGGAAAGAACAGGAGGACCATCGGAAGGGACTATTTTTTGAATTTAATAATAGTAGAAAAAGGGACTGGAAAAAATGGGAAGATAAGGATATTTTTGAGAAGAGAGACGCGGCCACGAAACTCGTTCTATATCAAAACCCCCCCTACATTTAGATATTAATCGTTAACTAATTTCCTCGTTTTTCAGTTCACCTTCAATTTTTTCCCCCTAGTTTTCCCACACAGTTGTCAGTTTTTCCTCGTACCTGAGGATTCTGAGAAACTACCGTCTGGACGCTACTAGGAATAAAACTTTCCTGCTTTCCACCATTCCTCAGAATCCTCCAGCAGCACTCGGGGAAAGTCTCTTTAGGTTTCTAGAAAGAAATTTAAATACCGCCTAAAGACGGTCGCTTCCACCTTGAGACCTCGTCAACACGCTAGTGAACGTCCGTTAATAATAATAATAATAATAATAATAAACGTGATAAAATAAGGGGTGAATAATTTAAGCCTGGGAGTTATTCACGTTAATTCTACGCAGTTTTTATTTTCTGTGCCTCAGGTGTGAGGAGTGAGTCCTCGACGGTTTGACAGGACAACGACCCAGGGGCCGCGACCTTCCCCCTCAGTGGTTTGTGTTTTTCCTTTTCCATTTTTGGCATCACTTGGGAGACCGCGACTCTTCTGAAGAAGACTGTCTGCGAGGGCTGTTCTCTCGCAGACAGTACCTGCGAGGGATGTTCTCTCGCAGGCAGAACCTTGTAGGGGTGATATGAAGGGGCTACCTTTGGGGGATGCCTTTTCCTCTTTCTGGTTTTTCAACTAAGGTTCCCACAAGCCGAGGCCTGTTTTGAGAGGTGCATGTTCCTGGGGGGGTCACAGACCTTGGGGCATACGGTAAGAGTTGTCCGCTGTTCCCATTGGAGCAGTCGGCCAGCTGCCTCCTAAACTGGTCGAGGCACGGAGAAGGGAAATGCTGCGTCCTCACAGCAAACTCCTCTCCCGCTATCCAGGGAAGGGCGTGGGACAAGTACCCAATGCCCGACCTACCTGATGCCGGTTTTCTAGGGTTTTCCCTGCATTACTTTTAGTCGAATTGCCGGGTAGGATCCTTAAATCCCCGGGGGCCCCTAGTTAACCCTTGGCTACCTTCCTCTACCCTTCCGCATCCCCCCTTTCAAATCCCTTCCTATGCTATGAGAGGGGAGTTGCCACCATGTGGATTACCCTCATGTAGCCTGTTGCCCTAAAAAAACCTCGACTCTTCTTGCTTGCGGTAATCTTCTGCAGTTGTTAAGTGACTGACCTCGTTAGAGCCTCCTCAACAACAGCAACCAGTTACGACGTTCATAAATGTTGTCCTGTGTTTGAGAGATTGCGTGTCAAGTGTGTGTGCACTGCAGTCGTGCAGGAACAGGTCCACGCCACACTCTGAGAGAAGTGAATCACTGACGAGACATCGTGGGCAATGGCGGGCTGCTAAAAAGCCTTCAAGGTACCTCCCCCCCCCCGCCGGTATAAAAACACCACAAGGTTATTATTACACATCCTCAAAAATAAATAAAATAAAATTTTACGGAGTAGAATAAAACATCCCACACGAACCTAAATAGAATTAAATCAATAAGGGATGAATTAGGATAGAAGAAGTAAAAACTGCGGTTCAGATCTTTCTAGGATTACGCACAGAAGGGGAAAAGATAAATATCAGTAATGTTTAAACGACTCAAAGAAGAATCTAGAAAAAAAAAATTGGGTTTTAAAAAAAACACCAACCCTATAAGGACAAACTTAACATAGAGAAACACACCAAAAAAAAAACCTACTAATAAATTAAAATTTCAAGGGTGGAAGCATAAAAATGAATCCTTATCCTTTAAAAATTCCACTCAAAGGACACAAAGATCCTATTAATAAGTTTTCCAGTAAAAATGTTGTTTATAAAAGTAACTCTTGTTATATTGGGCCAAACTAAAAGAACTTTAAATACCACCAAAAAAAATCAAGAAAAAACACCTGCCTGATAAGGACCAACTTAAAATAGCAGAGTAACAAAAAAAAATTCAAATTTAAAGGGTGAAAGCTTAAAAATGAATCCTTATCCTTTAAGAGAGAATAGCCCTCGCGGACAGCTCTTATCCTTAAAAAGAAACACAGTGAAGCTTCGTTTAATAGTCTTTGGAACAACATTACACTGCTAGTTGAAATTCTCGCGCAACGGTGAAACCTTTCTGCGGCGGGGGTTGGGAGGGGGATACCTCCTCCTCTCTTTGTTTCTGAACTGTGGCTCCCACAAGCACGAGGCCTGTTTTTTGAGAGATGTGTGAATGTTCCGGGGTTGCAGACCACGGTAAGAGTTGTCCGCTGTGGAGGGGGCGGGGGAAGTTTTGGTGGTAATTATCTCATAGGAATATCATAAATATTTGTGTCGCTCTAATCAGCAAAGAGCGTCGAGCGCTTTTTCCGCTATTCGGGTCCTGGCAGTAATCTCATTCAGCGCAGGAGAGAGAGAGGGGGAGGGAGACAGAGAGAGAGAGAGAGAGAGACAGAGAGAGAGAGAGAGAGAGAGAGACAGAGACAGAGAGAGAGAGACAGAGAGAGAGACAGAGAGAGACAGAGAGCTTAGGCTGCAGCTGTTCCGAAATAAATCTCCTTGCACATTCGCCTAGGAACTACTTTGTAACTCCTTTTCACTAGGATCTCTGCCAAATATTCTACGTGTAATAATAATAATAATAAATTTACGTCTGCGTAAATCCTTTAACATGCAAACCACCTCGTGTTCCCGTCACACACACACACACACACACACACACACAGACAGACAACCCTATAACAACAACAACATTAAGAGAAACAAAAACCTGATAAATTTCAATAATAAAAACTCCACAACACTGTTTACTTTTTTTGTTTACCTAATATTATTATATTTAACAGCTGTTAATTACTACCCTATGTTAATTACAATCAATTCACCCTCGGTCCATCCATAAATGGGGGTAGCGACCCCCTCTGTTCAAATTATATTAATTTTGTAAAATTTCAGAGGGGGGGGGGGTCGGGAAAACTGATTTTCAACTTAAAATTTTTATTTTATTTTCCCCTCTACCCCATTTAAAAAATTAATCAAAAAGAAATCAACACCGTATATAATTTAAAAATCCATATATATATATATGTATATATATTGTAATAACCCTTTTCGTTGATAATTATTTTTTAAATTTATTTTGAAACTTGAAAATTAATTAATTTGCTCCCTAAGGAATACCCAAACTATAGATAATTATGATTATAGGAATTTAGATTAAACAAGTTATTAAATTTTATAAACAAAACAATTTAATTAATCTTGAATACAACTCAAGAAAATCTCTGTAATTTTTTTTTATATCCTTTTACCTCAACAATTAAATTACACTAATAATCCAGTTACATTCAGCCTCTGACCCCAGGGTCTTCACTGGGTTGATAAGGAAACGAAAAACTACAATTTACAATTTAAAAAATGCAATTAAGTAAAATGAAAAACGAAACCTGACTGATTACCCTTATTCAACAATTTACAAAATTTATTACTGAATGTCTACTTATTTATTTATTATTTGGGGTTTTCAGGAATTCTCTTTACTCTACAATGACCTTCTGTGCACAGACTTTTACACACGCTTCACAGACACTTTCACTTGATCCTTTTTTTGATATCCCGACTCCTGACAGCTTGCGTGAACTAAAATGTTTATTTTATTTTTAGTCACGGCCACCATTCAATTTGACCGAATATTGTATCACCGCCTCCACGTCCTCCTCCTTTGCGGTCTACATTTCAACTCCTACGTCTTTCTCGTTCAGATTCTGACACCACACTCTTCCCTCTTGCGCTCTGATACCCGACTCCACGTCCATCTCCCCTTGAGGTGTCCAGTCCAACTAACTTTTATCTGCTTCCCCCTCTCCAGAATATTCCCCTTTTTTTTCACAGTTTTTTTGAGTTTCCATGTTCGCCCAAACAAACACCAGCTGTTGCCTTTCTCACGTTCCCAGAGCCACTCAATACAATTAAAATAAACATTTCCTTTTAATATAATTGTCAATGGAACTTATTCCTCCGTACACGAATTTTTGAATCGGTCTCACATTCGTTGAACTGCCTTGCCTACAAAATTGCCGAATATAGCTATAAATATGTAAATAGTTTGTCTAGTTTTCCCCTTTTGGTTCTGTTTTCCTGCCTCTGCTTTCTGTTTTAGTAAATATCTATGACGACATCCCTCCTCCGTACCTAGCGACAGAAGATGATTGCCAAGAAGTGATTAGTGTCGTGTGCGTGTTTCCTAAAGATAGTGTGTATGATTGTAGTGACTAGACTAATATAAACAGATATGAATTTTTCTGTGTGTTTTTGTGTATTATAAGTTTATATGCAATTTATCTACCGTACATTTGTGACGAATCCTATTTCCTCTTTAGAGGGCTAATGGTGAATAAATCTATCTATCTATCTGTCAACAAAACTTCTGTCATTATGCCTTCAGGGTTCCGACCAGATGTCTGTCATAACCATTAGCTCTCAGAGCCGCTAAACGTCCAATTATAGTCCTCCCCTTCTCTAAGAGCCGCTTATCCATCATTTTATTATTATCCTTTTTTATATACAAACCACACAAGAATCCCCAGTCTGAGTTGGTAAAAGAATCTGATGTAATAAGAACAACATTCATGTCCTTCTTAATTGGATATTACAATATATATATATATATATATATATATATATATATATCCTACGTAAAAATATTTAAGTGAACCTATTCCAGTTAATTAACGGTTAGAATGCTTTCATAGTAATATATATGTATTTTTTTATGACTTTAATACAATTATACTTGCATTAACACGGCCCCAAATCAGTCAGTTAGAAAAGAGAATATAAATTGACCAATAAGAATCAAACGTTTCGTCATCAATCTGTGACATCATCAGGCGTACATTGGGAGTAAAAAATCCTGGCAGAAACTTTGTCGAGTTGAAACAAATATTTTAAAATGTCGGTTATTTTAATTTATCTTATTAATAATAAAAAAAAGACAGACGTAAAGTAATATATATATATATATATTGTGTTATGTAAGGAAATAATTATTATTAATCTGTAATAAATTCAATACCAATAATTTCTTTGTATTTTTACATGTTGTAACTTCTCTGATAATTTTCAATTATCTAATAAATAAAGCAGAGTGTTTGTTTGTATGTATATATGTTTGTATGTTCCTTATACAAATCTAGACCAGTGGAGCAAAATTCACCAAATTTCGTACACGTGTTCTTTACGTTCAGGAAACAAACACTGTCGAGGTGAGACGCGTCTACCACACCCCCAGGAAAAGGGGTGGAAATATATAAACATGCTAAAACAGCCGATATTTGAGTGGCATAAATATTTTTTGGGGTCAACGAGATGTGATATGTGTATAATTTCAACCCCTAACAGCATTGGAAAGGAGGAACGTTAGGGATGGGGGTGGAAGGGCGTTACAATAGAACAACACGAATACAAACCGAGATTGGAGTCAAATCCAGTGTGATGGACGTCGGTGAGTTTAATTATGACATTTAATTGGCCATTTAAATCCCACGGTCGGGGGTGGAATTGTTCAAACATGGCCGATATTTGCCTGTAATAAATATTTGTCGGGGTCAATCTCGTTGATATTATTTCTACCGATGTTTTTTGTAAAATTTCAACCCCTTTCAGCATGGTAGGGGAGCACCCTTAGGGATGGGGGGGTGAGGGACGTTTCATATAATTAACGCAAAAACAACCGATATTCGAGTCTAATTGGGGAGTTATGGATATACGACAACCCGGGCAACGCCGGGAACCCAGCTAGTGCTAAATAAAATCAATTACCTTAGTGATTAAGAATTATTTTCAACCCCTTTAAAAAACAATTAAAACTTCTTTATGGCCTTATATATATATATATATATACTAGCTGGTGGGTGCCCGGCGTTGCCCGAGATGTCATTTATCTATAACCCCTGATATGACTCCAATTTCGGCTGCTTTTGCGCAATTTTTATGTAACGCTACTCGAACCCTAATCATTATAATTAACTCTGAAAAATATTTCTTCACCGCAAATATCTGCCGTGTTTTGCATGTTCCAAAATTTGCACCCCGCTACCCCTGCATCTGAGGGGTAAATGCCCAATTAGAATGTCGTAACTAAACACAGTGACATCCATAACCTTTGATTTGACTCCAATCTCGGTTGTATTCGCGTTATTTTACTGTAAAGCATCTCCACCCCCAAACCCCGAAGGGTGTCCTTTTTCACAGGGCGTAGGGGGATGAAAATTGTATTCAGATAACATTGGTAGAAACACTATCAATATCTTTGACCCCTAAAAATATTTACCCGACTCAAATATCGGCTGTTTTAGTATGTTTAAATATTTCCACCCCCGCTTCTGGGGGTGGAAGACGCGTCTCACCCCGACAGTGTTTGTTTCCTGGTCGCAAAGACACACGTGTACGAAATTGCTCGACTGGTGTAGATTTGTATTTTATTTAGAAAACGTTTGTATGGGAAATAGAAAAGGGCTGTTTTTAGGGTTTTCCCGGAAATTATTCGATATTTTCTCGCCTTTTAAACCTTCCCTAGACCTTCACGAACATTTCAAGACTAAGATAAGATAAATCCGTTCAGCCGTTCTCGAGTTTTAGTGAGACTAACGAACAGCAATTCATTTATATATATATATATATATATATATATATATATATATATATATATAGAAGATAACATATTTTACATTTTCACTTTACGTCTGTCTTTTTATTAATGAGATAAACTCGTTAACCAGAAAAAAAATAGGTTCAATATAAGATTTTTTATTTGGGGGTGCTAGTGGGGGGGGGGGGTGGTTTTTAAAATTTCAATTAAATGATAAACTCGTTATCTACAAAACAAAACTTTTAAGTTTTAATTTAACGTCTGTTTTTGAATTAATTCATAAAAAATTTATGAACCTTATACAGCGAATTATTATTATTATTTTTTATATTACGACGACGACGACGATGACGTTTCGATACCAATTTCTGTCTTCTTCAGGTATTTTTCCTACAGAGGCGGGTATCTACGAATAATGTTTACATTATACAACCATTTGTAATTACCCGCCTCAGTAAAACAAAAAAAATATATACCAGAAGAAGACAGAAATTGGTATCGAAACGTCGTTACAAAAAAAAAAAATTAACTGTGCATGTATAAGGTCAATCTACATATATTGTTATTATGTTCTTCTACATTTAATGTAATTAATTGTATGAAATGTTATTTTACATAAACATGTGGCAGTGCTTTTTTTTGGGGGAAATTTTTAGATTATAAATTCCCAAATTTATTTTGGAATGTAAATCACTTGGGGTGGTTCCAAAAAAGAAAATTAGAGGTGAAACGTCATGACTTTTATTTTTAAACATTTTCATTATAAAAATATAAATAATAAATACATAAAATCATTGTGTGTTTTTAAAGGGGTTGAAAATAATTCTTAAACTCTAAGGTTACAGATTTTATTTAGAATAATTCAAAATTATCAGAGAAGTTACAACATGTAAAAAGTCAACGAAATTAAATTACAGGTTAAAAACAAAATGATCTGACTTGTTTAAATAAGTGGGGGGAAAAAAAATAAAAAAAATTTATTATGAGAAATTTTAAAACATTATAATAAAACAGAAACGACGTTTCATCCCTTAATTTATTGTTTTTTGGAACCACTTTCAAGTGATGTAAATTTAAAAATAAATTTAGAATTTATAACCTAAAAATTCCAAAACAAAACAAAACTAACACTAAAACATAATTATGTAAAATAACATTTCATACAATTAATTACATTAAATGTAGAACAACATAATTACAATATATGTAGATTGAACCTTATACATGCACTTTTGATTTTTTTGATTTTTTTTGTAACGACGTTTCGATACCAATTTCTGTCTTCTTCAGGTATATATTTTTTTCTGTTTTACTGAGGCGGGTAATTACAAATGATTGTATAATGTAAACATTATTCGTAAATACCCGCCTCTGTAAGGAAATACACCTGAAGGAGATACAGAAAAAAAGGTATCGAAACGTCATCGTCGTCGTTGTATAAAAAAATTGTTTTTAATTAAGTCAAAACAGACGTTAAATTAAAACTTTAAATATTTTGTTTTGTAGATAATGAGTTTATCATTTAATTGAAATTTTTAAAAATCCACCGCGCCCCTTCACCACCCCCAAATAAAAAATCAGGGATGATTGTTTTTATTTAATGTTCTTAATTGTATTATTATATTATTTTTTCTGCTTCATTTAATAAAATTTGTTATAAACGTTTTAATGGTCGTTAATTGCAATGTTACCCTCGATTAAGGTTAATTAACCTTGATTACCTTTTATAATGTTGCGTATGTCCAGTTATTTTTCGCTTGGACACTTTTTCCAAGTAAAGGGAATTATTATTATTATTATTATCATTGCGCTCATTTTACACGTCGATTTTTTCCCCCCCCGCGCATGTGTGTTGTGTTGTGTGTGTGTGTGTGTGTGCATGTGTGTCAAACACGTGTGAAGGTTTTAATTGTCACGTGACACGCGAATTATCAATACTCGTGTTGTTGTAGACGGAAAGACGCCATTAACACGAAAACGAGAAGTTTGCTGCCCACAAGGTTTTGGTCTCGTTGATGGAATTTGTGTGTGTGTGTGTGTGTGTGTGTGTGTGTGTGTGTGTGTGTGTGTGTGTGTGTGCGGTAGTCTGTGGATCCGTTATGATCCCAACATGGTCGCGGAAGATTTGCATAGACATTCACATCCTATTCGCCGTCGTCAGATGACGGTGAAAGCTGTAATAAATACTCTTGAGTGCATTGGAATTGCTGTCTGTGTGTGTGTGTGTGTGTGTGTGTGTGGAAAGGAAACTCCTTTTTTTATATATACCCCCCCTAACAGGTGAGTCCATTTAAGGGAAGAATCTCATAGAATGCATGAAAAAGAGTTCGTGAAACAGTCGAGTAAAGAATTTCCTAAATAAATAATAATAAAAGGTGAGTCCTTTTAAGGGAGGAAACTAATAGAATGCATGAAAAAGAAGTCGTGAAACAGTCTAGAAGAAAATCTAAATAATTATAATAAAACAAAATAATAAATGGTGAGTCCTTTTAAGTGATGAAGCTCATAGAATACATGAAAAAGAAGTCGTGAAACGGCGCCGAAAAAAATCTAAATAATTAAAATAAAACAAAATAATAAATGGTGAGTCCTTTTAAGGACGAAAGCTAATAGAATGCATGAAAAAGAAGTCGTGAAACAGTCTAGAAAAAAATCTTAATAAATAAAATAAAACAAAATAATAAATGGTGAGTCCTTTTAAGGGAAGAAGCTCACAGAATGCATGAAAAAGAGGTGGTTAAAAGGCGGAGAAACAATCTAATTAAATTAAAAATAAACAAAATAACTAAAGGCGTTTCCTTTTAAAAGAACGAAGCTCATCGAATACATGAAAAAGGGTTCGTAAAACTGACATAAAAAAAAATCCTAAATAATAATTAAAAATTAAAAGGTGAGCCCTTTTAAGGGAAGAAGCTTATAGAATGCATGAAAAAGAGGTCGTGAAACGATCAAGAAAAAAAATTAATAATAAAAAATAAACAAAATAACAAAAGGTGAGTACTTTTAAGGGATGAAGCTCACAGAATCCATGAAAAAGAAGTCGTGGAACGGCGGAGAAAAAAATTAAATAAACAAAATAATAAAAGGTGAGTCCTTTTAAGGGATGAAGCTCACAGAATTCATTAAAAAGAAGTCGTGGAACGGCGGAGAAAAAAATTAAATAAACAAAATAATAAAAGGTGAGTCCTTTTAAGGGATGAAGCTCACATAATCCATGAAAAAGAGGTCGTGAAACGGCGCAGAAAAAACCTCTAAATAAACAAAAATAAACAGAATAATAAAAGGAGAGTTCATTAAGGAACGAAACTCATAGAATGCATGAAAAAGAGGTCGTGAAACGATAAAGAAAAATATTTAATAATAAAAAATAAACAAAATAATAAAAGGAGAGTCCTTTTAACGGAAGAACCTCATAGAATGCATGAACAAGAAGTCGTGAAACGGGTCGAGAAAAAATCTAAAAACAAAATAATAAAACGTGAGTCCTTTTAAGGCAAGAAGCTCATAGAATGCATGAAACGGTCGAGAAAAAAAATCTAAATAAATAATAATAAAAGGTGAGTCATTTTACGGGAAGAAGATCCTAGAAGGCATTGAAAAGAGTTCGTGAAACGGTCAAGGAAAATAATCCTAAATAAATGATAATAATATTAGGTGAGTCCATTTAAGGGAAGAAGCTCACAGAATGCATGAAAAAGAGGTGGTTAAAAGGCGGAGAAAAAAATGTAATGAAATAAATAAACAAAATAATAAAAGGTGAGTCTTTTTAACGGAAGAAGCTCACAGAATGCATGAAAAAGAGGTCGTGAAACGGTGGAGAAAAAAAATCTAAATAAATTAAAAATAACAAAATAACTAAAGGCGTTTCCTTTTAAAAGAACGAAGCTCATCGAATACATGGAAAAGGGTTCGTAAAACTGACAAGAAAAAAAATCCTAAATAATAATTAAAAATTAAAAGGTGAGTCCTTTTAAAGGGAAGAAGCTTATAGAATGCATGAAAAAGAGGTCGTGAAACGGCGCAGAAAAAACCTCTAAATAAATAAAAATAAACAAAATAATAAAAGGTGAGTACTTTTGAGGGAAGAAGCTCACAGAATGCACAAAAATGAGGTCGTGAAACGGCGCAGAAAAAACCTCTAAATAAATAAAAATAAACAAAATAATAAAAGGTGAGTCTTTTTAAAGAAAGAAGCTCCTAGAAGGCATGAAAAAGAGGTCGTGAAACAATCGAGTAACAAACCACGTAAATAAGGCACTTCCAATACAGACGATGTTACCAATATAATAAAAATAAAACATCTCTCAGTACATGGAGTAACTTCCCCCACCCCCACCCCCACCTGTGTAGTTCCCCGTATGTTTTATGGTGTACAGGGAGAGAGTTGAGTTTGCCTGGAACAGTCACAAAGTTCCACAAAGGACTTAATCCGGCTGATTGTTAATCCCAGGTAAATTATTTTTAATGTTACTGAGCTCAACAACCAGAAATATAATCCTCACTTCTACCTTTGTGTGTGTGCTTTTCTTCTTCATCAGTCCGCTTCCCACTGTGGATATTTTTCTTCTTTTATCTGTTCTGTTTCTGCTTGTCCCAAAACCTTCCCCTCCCGCTGTGCTTGTGTGATACAGTTTTCCTTCTGTGTGTGTGTGTGTGTGTGTGTTGCGCCGCAGCCGCTGCTTTGTGGAATTTCTCATTCAACAATCGGGTGGGGGGGGGAGGGAGAGGAAAAAAGTTCGTTCTTTTCCTCGTGATATTTCATATTTAATGTATTTTTATACTCCTCGTGATTGTTCTCGTACAAGATGGCGGCCCACGGGGTTTCATTCCATTGTCAGACTGGGCTAAAGAGCCATGAATATTTTTGTTTTGTTTGATAACGCGTCTTTCTTAACCACCCCCCTGTTATATATTTAAAAAAATTGTTGTTACGTCATCATTAAGTAAAAGAGACACCCCATGTTTTATTTTTAAAAAATTGTTGCTACGTCATCATTAAATTTAACAGCCCCCTGATATAATTTAAAAAATTGTTGTTACGTCGTGATTAACTTTGAAAACCCCCTGTTATATTTTTTTAAAAAATTGTTGTTACGTCACCGCTAAATTTGAAACCACCCCACAGTTAATTTTTTTTAAATAATTGTTACGTTTTCATTAAATTTGACATCCGCCTGTTATAAATTTAAAAATAATTGTTGTTACGTGATCTTTAAATTTTACTCATCCCTCTGGTATATTTTAAAAAATTGTTACGTCATTATTAAATTTGTCACCCCCTGTAATATTTAAAATAATTGTTGTTACGGCATCTTTAAATTTTACTCATCCCTCTGGTATATTTTAAAAAATGGTTACGTCATTATTAAATTTGACAATCCCCTGTAATATTTTTAAAAATTGTTGTTACGTCATCATTAAATTTAACAGCCCCCTGATATAATTTAAAAAAATTTTGTTACGTCATGATTAAATTTGACAACCCCTGTTATATTTTAATAAAAAAATTTGCCACGTCATCGTTATATTTTAAAACATCCCCCTGGAATATTTTAAAAAATTCTTGTTACGTCATTAAATTTAACAGCCCCCTGATATAATTTAAAAAATTGTTGTTACGTCATGATTAAATTTGACAACCCCGTTATATTTTTTTAAAAAATTGTTGTTACGTCATCGTTAAATTTTACCCAACCCCCTGGTATATTTAAAAAAAATTGATGTTACGTCATCGTTAAATTTAACTGCCCCCTGGTAATGGTTACGTCATTATTAAATTTGACACCCCCTGTTATATTTTAAAAAATTGTTGCTACGTCATTAAATTTAACAGCCCCCTGATATAATTTAAAAAATTGTTGTTACGTCATGATTAAATTTGACATCCCCCTGTTATATTTTTTAAAAAATTGTTGTTACGTCATCATTAAATTTGTCACCCCTTTGTTATATTTTTAAACAAATTGTTGTTACGTCATCATTAAATTTGTCACCCCCTTGTTATATTTTTAAACAAATTGTTGTTACGTCATCATTAAATTTGACACCTCCTTGTACTATTTAAAAAAATTATTTGGTACGTCATCATTAAATTTTAAAACCCCTAGTATATTTTAAAAAAAATTGGTTACGTAATTAAATTTGACACCCCCCTGTATAAGTTTTAAACAAATTGTTGTTACGTCATCATTAAATTTAACATTCCCTGATATATTTTAAAAAACTATTGTTACGTCATCATTAAATGTGAAGCAACCCCGTGGTATGTTTAAAAAAAATTGAATTACGTCATAATTAAATATGACACCCCTCCCCAGTTATATTTCAAAATAATTGTTGTTACGTCATCATTACATTTGACATCCCCTTCCCTCCGTTTAAATTTAAATAAACTCTCATAAACAAAGAATGTTGTCTTTCTCTTATCTCGTGAGCTTCAATCGGAGGAAACAATTGCAATCGTGACGTTTCAACTACGTTCACTGGCATCGAATGCAATTGTTGGAAGACTTAATTCATTCTTAACTGTGGTAACATTATCGGTCTTGAATCCTCTCAATGTCGCCGCGACCTTCCACGTTCTCTGTAATGTGAATACGCGCTCGTCTCACCTTACACACACACACACACACACTCACTCACACTCACTCACACTCGCTGCCCGTCCGATAACAAACTTTTTTGAGGACGATCAAAGGCCAATTAACTCTGTGAAATAGTTGACTCACATCAAACGCCGGTTGGTTTTCATTTTTTCAAAAAAAGAGGAGAATATGGAAAGCGCCTTCCTCCTCCTCCTCCTCCACGCGGTATTTACCTTGCCTCGGCCTTTATGAAGAGCCCCGGGGAATAATGAAAGCTCCTCTTTGGAGAGGAAAACTAAACCGAAACAAATTATGTTTGTCTCTGTTGTGGTGGTGGTGGTGGTAAAACATTGACCCAGACTTTCACCGTCGCGAATTGAGCGGGGATGATAAAATGGACTTCTTGACGGTGAAGGTCGAAGATCATCCACGTGTGTGTGTGTGAGACGAAGAGTTCAGAGAATGGACCGGCAGTTGGACAAAAGGGGGAGGTGTAGAGGGGATGCATACAGGGGGGGAGGGGAAATATAATCTGTATAGCGTTGAGGAGCAGCCTGGAAGCAAGAAATGGACTAATCCAGATCCAAGAAAATGTTTCTCGGTGCCTCGACCAGTTTTGGAGGCAGCTGGCCGACTGTTCCAATAGGAATATGAGGTTATCTTTCATGTTAGCGCACTACGGTCATTAAATTTCTCTCTCTCTCTCTCAGGTGGAACCTTCCTGTAAAATCGGAGTATGCTATGAAGAGGAAGAAGAAGAAGAAGGTGTAGACAGGGTGATCCACGTAGTGGCAACTTCCCCTCTTATATCATAGGAAAAAGGGGGCGGAATACGAAAAGGTAAGGCAAGGAAGCCAAGGGGGTTAAGTAGAGCCCCCGGGCTGTACTTTCAAGGATCCTACCCGGCCTCCTAAAAAGTGATGCATGGAAAAAACCCTAGAAAAACCTGCATCAGGTAGGTTTGGACATTGGGTTCACGTCACACGCCCGCTTCCGATGGCGACGGACACGGGTTTTGCTGTGGAGGAGGGGTGAGGGGACGCAGCATTTTCTCTAATCTCCGTAGCTCGACTACTTTAGGAGGCAGCTGGCCGACTGTTCCAATAGGAATATGAAGTTACCTTTCATTTTACCGCACTACGGTCATTAAATTTCTGGGAGGTGGTGTCATCTCTCTCTCTCTCTCTCTCTCTCTCTCTCTCTCTCTCTCTCTCAGGTGGAACCTTCCTGTAAAATCGGAGGATGCTATGAACAAGAAGGAGAAGGTGTAGACAGTCTGATCCACGTAGTGGCAACTTCCCCTCTTATATCATAGGAAAGGGGGGAGTGTTTACGGAAAGGTAGGGCAAGGAAGCCAGGGAAGGGGGGTTAAAGTAGGACCCCCCCGGGGCCGAGGTGGTTCCAAGGATCCTACCCGGCCATTCGACTGAAAGTGACGCAGGGGGGTGGGGGAGCGGAACGAAAAAACCTTAGTAAAACCTGCATCAGACAGGTCGGGTTATTTGGTACTTGTCCCACGCCCTTCCGGTGGCGCGGGACGCAGCATTTTTCTCTGACCTCCGTGACCTCGACCAAGTTTAGGAGGCAGCTGGCCGACTGTTTCCAATGGAGGGAACGGCGGACAACTCCTACCGTGTCTGCCCAATGGTCTGTGACCCCGGAACAAGTAAACCTCTAGAAAACACCAGGACGAGGTGCCTCGGCTTGTCGGAACCTTAATTTTAAAAAAAAAACAGAGAGAGAGAGGAGAAGGTATCCCCCCCCAAAGGGACGCATCTCCGTTCTGCCTGCGAGAGAACTGCTCTCAGAGGCTTTTATATTCCCCCCCCCCCACTTTGAAAACTATCCCATTGATGAATTTCAGAAACCATGAGAATTACGCATCCAATGAGGAGCGTCGGGTCCCTGGAAGGTCAGAGATCATATATGACGTGAAATGCTGACAAGTATGGAGATGCTTATGTTGTTATAAATTCACACGGCTTGCCGGTCTAAATAAAAACCAACAGGTTTTACTGCTGGAAAAGAACAGAAATGATTGACCCTTGAAACGATAAAAGTGAGTCACTAGAGCGAAAAGAAAAATAGAGAAGGACCAAAAGGAACGACAACGACAGTCTACACCCAAGTCACCCCCATAGAAGGAGCATGGTCCCCACTCATTCTGAAGACATGACGAGTATTTTCCGTCCATCCGTGTCTGTCTCTGTGATGATGATGTGTTGTCGTATTCGTTACATCACCTCCTACGCGACTTCGGTCATCGTCCACGGCCCGCCCGACGTTCGCTTTCTAGGAAAAATCGAGTTCGTTCCCAACTATGACATCAGTGGCCAAGACCTCCATTACGCAGGACTTTCTCCGTCCCACACTCTCGCAAAGAGGGTCACTGCATCAAGCAGCAGAACTGTTAACCAACACTCACTGTCGCCAACTCTATTCCTCTGCCTTCAACTCCGTGTGCGGCCATAGTGTATATACTCTGTAATTAATGCACAGGAACCGTCGCTTTTAAATCATTATTTATATTTAATTTAACGTTACACTTGCCACAGTTACAGAGGTAATAGACTGACTGCTGTAAGCTGTCAACAGTCTCCGTCGCCATGGCGACCCACCGCTGTGTATCATCGCTGCCCCGCAGCATAGCATCTGTGCCTGCTGCTACCCTTACAGAACACTCCATATATACAGAACTTGAACCAACAGTCAACAGGATATTTAATTATATATATATATATATATATATATATATATATATATAAAAGTCAACTAAAAAATTCCATCGTAACGTTTCTTCCCCGGCGATTAGGGGGGGGGGAACTTCTTCAGACGTTAAAAATTTTCCCATCACATCCAATGACCCCCCGAGAATATTTTAAAAGAAGCGAAACCGTGTAACACATTTAAATTTTCTTCTTCTTTAATAATATAACGGCTCAAGAGGTCCCTTAATCAAACGAATGACTTTTATAGTCTGCGCCACGAAAATGTAATACCAAGAACGGTGAGCCAAACAACTTACACGCTGGGCAACTGTAGGTTAACGGGTAGTCAATGGAGGGGGGGAGGGATACGACGTAATCTGGCAACACCGCTGGACGATTGGGTTGATTTTCGCTACTTGACCCCTTGATATTACATTTTCGTGGAGCTGACTATAGTGTTCATAACTATACATTCCGACTCTTAGCATCAGTTTCAACTAATTTTAATTTAATACAAGTCCAACAAAAAATAATAATAATAAAAAATTAATTTCAAGATTGTAAACACCCTTTGGATTTTTATAACAAATGTGGTTTTAATATTCACCGTTCCGTTGTCTGGTTTCGAGAGAAAAACTTACAAATATAGGAAGGAAAGTTGAATGAAAGGTTGGAAGAACGAAATAAACAAACGTTTCAGACAGTAAAATGGCTGCTGCTGCTCCACGTTAAAAAGAATAGGAAGGGACGGAAAGGTACATGGGAAGACACTGACGTGGGGAAATTATTTAATGTAAGTTGTTGGCTATGAAAGTTAATAAAAAGGGGATCAGGATTGAAAATAAAAACAACCTTGGACCGTATCGCGGAATCTAACCCCAGGACTTCGGTTGAGGGTTTTTCAAATCAATATCCTTAAATAAAATTAATTTACAGCTGTTTCCTAGAAACTAAAACCTTGAAGGATACTCTAGAGGATACTTTTCCTTATTATTATTTACTGACGAATGATTGTAAAACGAGCCACGAGCAGTGACGTCATCGATCTGAGGACTTCCGTTACAGGGCGAACTGGCTGTTAAAGTCAGAGATATTGTTATACGATACTAAAATGAACTATTCTCCATTATTGGTGTAGGAATATGTGTCGATGACTCATCTTGAACCGCGAGCATCGTTACTCAGCAAGAAATTCTTGTTTACAGTTCCTCATTCATGGCCTGGCCTGTGTTCTTCCTCCCGTGAGGTCTTCAAGGTTCTTCTTGCCCTTTTCCTTTCAACTACCTAAATTCCTCCAACGTTCTTGTCACTTTAACTGGTCTATCGTGAAGTTATGTCTTTGTGACATTCAGAAAAAAAGAAAAACGCTCTCGCTCTCTCCTTCTCTCTCTCTCTCTCTCTCTCTCTCTCTCTATATATATATATATATATATATATATTGTGGTATTCAGACATTTATGAAACCAGAGCTCTGCGAGGGCAATTCTCTCGTAGGCAATACCTGCGAGGGATGTTCTCTCGCAGGCAGAACCTTTTAGGAGAGATACGAAGGGGCTACCGTTGGGGATGCCTTTTCCTCTCCGTTCTTGAACTAAGGTTCCCACAAGCCGAGGCACCTCGGCCTGTTCTGAGAGGTGTATGTTCCTGGGGGTCACAGACCTTGGGCATACGGTAAGAGTTGTCCGCTATTCCCATTGGAATAGTCGGCCAGCTGTACTCCTAAACTGGTCGAGGCACGGAGAAGGGAATGCTGCGTCCCCATATTAAACTTCTCTCCCGCCATCCAGGGAAGGGCGTGGGACAAGTAGCCAATGCCCGACCTACCTGATGCAGGTTTTTCTAGGGTTTTCCCTGCATTACTTTTAGGCGAATGCCGGGTAGGATCCTTCAACTATAGCCCGGGGGCCCCCTAGTTAACCCTTGACTTCCTTCCTCTACCCTTCCGCATCCCCCCTTTCAAATCCATTCCTATGCTATTAAAGGGGAGTTGCCCAACGTGGATTAGCCTCGTGTAGCCTGCCTGTTACCCTAAATAAAATAATGCACACATTGGTCGGCAAAAATGTATTATTCAAGAATGCTACAAAATTAAAGGAAACAGTGCCCCACGTTGGGCGCCAAAATGTACTATTTATGAATGAACAATTTAAAATTCTCACTCTGACGCGACTGACGAGACCGATATTTACGATGCAATACTTCCGCGAATGTTTTATTTTGAATTAATTCACAACTTTAACGACGTCTAGTCTCTGCTCAAGGTTTATTTGCTCCGTCCTCTGCAATGTCTCGCCGCCAACTGCCCCCCCCCCCCTACGTTCCTCTCAGGGCTCTAACAGTCCTACAATACCTCAGGTCTCTCCCATTATTGTCCATTCTTGTGTTGTCTGTTTGCCGAATACAATCCAAATTTCTTTTAATTACTTATTATTATTGCCTTTTAATTACTACAATATATATATAAATGTTTCACTTTCTCCGTACTCCTGGGTTAAATATTTTCTTCGACTTAGCGCCTTCTTCTTCCGTCAGAGAAATGTTTCTGTAGAGACGTTCCCCCTGCTCTCATCGACACGAAAATTCACTGAAAATTTTTAATATAGTCCGCGCCACGAAAATGTAATACCAAGGGTCACCTAGAGGGGGGGGGGAATTGTTTCTTTCTGGCTACGTTTCTGAATGTTGTGTCCAAAAGCAAGAGACGACTGACTATACGTTAAACAGGTTAGTAAGGGAGTGAGAAATCTGGAAACCACGATGGACGGGCGGGGGGGGGGGGGTTGGTTGAGGAACGGGGTGTGACCTTGATAATATTTCTGTGGGCCAATTCGAAGTTGATTTAATTTTTACGTTGCTCAATCTCTTAATTTCTTAAGAAATTAAAGTTTTTTCCTCATAAAAATTAAAATATAACTTGTCTTAAATTTATTGCTTATTTTATACAGTCTTTTTTCTTGGGGGGTTGGGGTTGGGAGGGTTTATAAGTGTTTCTGACTGCATATTTCGGTTATTCTATTCTCGAAGTCTTTCGTAGGTCATTAAACGTAGTTAAACGTCCCACGTCGCAATATTTTATTACATTTTGTTCAACCCCTTTACTTTGCTGCTAATAACAACCCCCCCCCCTCAACCTCTCACCCCCCACCCCCCCCCCCCCGCACCATCCCCGCACAACTCAAAAGAAAGTTTCGACGGCGTCGAGGGAGAAATTAACCCCTCGCGCGTTCCGGGTTAACAATTTATTATCCTCACACATCGCAGGAGGGAAGGTTTTAATTAAAAATCCCTTAACTTGCTTACTACAATTATTTTCTTCCCGTTAGAATTCAAAAAAAAAAAAGGGGGAAAAAATGTTCCGTAATCGCCTTTAACAAGGTTCTCCGTGGTATTGAGCTCACTTACTCCGGAGGAGGATTGCTTCATAAATTACAAGGACACGCCTAAGGAAAGCTTATTTAATTCACGATTAATTTAGAAGGGTTTCAACGGGGGTTGGGGAAGGGGGTGGGGGGTGCGATTACGGCGAATCCTCCTAAAAAGGAATTTTCATTCCTTCCAATTATGAAACCCACAGACGAGTTTTCTGGCAGCAACAACAAATACAAGATTATAATATTAGCCTGTGGAAGTTGTTCTCTCGCAGGCAGAACCTTTCTTTGGGGAGGGGGCTGCCTCCTACTCTCACCATTTTTGAATTAAGGTTCCCAGAAGCCGAGGCCTGTCTTAAGAAAGGTGTATGTTCACGGGACCGCAGACCTTGAGGCGTACGGTGCGAGTTGTCCACCGTTCCCATTGGAACAGTCGGCCAGCTGCCTCCTAAACATGCATGCATACATACTAACATACTAAAGAACTTAACTGGTTAATATAATTTCTAAGGAAGCCGTGTGGTAGCATTATATAACAGGTGAACCAGACAGCTCTGTAGGAGACTACTTTTGGCGGGGGATGCCTTCTCCTCTCTCTGGATTTTAATCTCAGGTTCCCACAAGCCGTGACACCTTGGCCGTGTCTTCAGAGAGGTGTATGTTTCCCGGGGTCGCAGACCTTGAGGCGTACGGTACGAGTTGTCTGCCGTTCCCATTGGAACAGTCGGTCAGCTGTCTCACTAAACTGGTCGAGGGCACGGTGAAGGGGAATGCTGCGCCCCGCCCCCACAGCAAACCCCTCTCTAGCCATCAAGAGCTCGACCGACCTGATGCAGGTTTTCTAAGGTTTGTCCTGTATCACTTTCAGTGAATTTCCGGGTAGGAACCTTAAAATACAGACCTGGGAGGGCCCCTAATTGGAATAGTCGACCAGCTGCCTCCTAAACTGGTCAAGCCACGGCGAGGGGAAAGCTGCGACCCCACAGCAAGCTCCTCTCCCGCCATCGGAAGAGCATGGGACAAGTACCTGCCGCCCGACATACCTGATGCAGGTTTATCTAGGGGTTTACCTGCATCATTTTAAGGCGATTTGCCTGGTAGGATCCTTAAACCATAGCCCAGAGGCCCCTAGTTAACCCTCCTTGGCTACCTTCCTCTACCCTTCCGCATTCCCGCTTTCAGTCCCTTTGCTGTGCTGCTCTAGGAGGGGAGCTGCCACCACGTTGATTCAGACATTTATGAAACCAGCGGTCTGCGAGGGCTATTCTCTCGCAGGCAATACCTGAGAGGGATGTTCTCTGAGGAGAAAAGATTATTAGTCTAAAAAAATAATTTTTTTTTCGTGTTCCAATGTTTCTAAACTATGCACCTCTTAGCAGAGGAACCGGAGGGGTGGTAAAGATTTAAGATACTCTTCCTGATAATTAAGAATAATAATTGAACGATCGCAGGCTTTTCCGAGTCTCACACGGGGGGCTACCAAGAGTGACGTTGCGCAAGCTCTGACGTCATCAGACAATTACTGTGGTCGTGGAGATCGTCGCAGAGTCGAGATTGAGTGTGCTTGGGAGGACAACGGATGACCTGTCAATCTTAGCGGCGGGGACCCGAAGAGACGTGGGCGTGTGGAGGAGAATTGTGTGTGGCCACCCGAAACCAGTTCTCCAGCTTCCTGGACTATCCGTGGAGCCAGCTGGGGGAGAACAACGCCCAGTTGAGGAGAGAAACAAAGAGAAAGAGAAGGTGTTGCGGAATAGTAATTCACTCGGCTTAACGAGGCCGTCCTCGTCTGCACGCGATTTCCCATTCGAACCCAGACGCTGGTAGGTAGGAATCTTTAGTGCCGCCCGCCTCGGAACCTGACGTCGGAGTTTAACTTGGAGGCTCAAAGCCAATTACGGACCAAGTAGTTTATTAGTTGCGTGTTCAGAGAGAGAACGAGAGAGGGAGAGAGAGAGAGGGGGGGGGAGAGTTGCACGCACGCATCACCGCGTCCTGAGCCCAACAGGAAACCCTAAACAACAAGAACAGCCAATGGTAGACTGGACCAGTCTTTCTCTCAGAAGGGAAATATACCTGAACGATTTGAAATGGAGAAATTAGAAGAACGACTAATCAAATACTGGAACCACAAAATGAAGACGAAATATGAAGAGAAAAGAGATCACACAGGGAAATAATGGAGAGGGGAACGTCTCGATGGAGGTCCTCTAACGCGCAGGGATTTTTTTGGGGGAGCAACAGGCTACATGAGGGTAATCCACTAGGTGGCAACTCCCCTTTAATAGCATAGGAAGGGATCTGAAAGGGGGGGATGTGGAAGGGTAGAGGAAGGTAGCCAAGGGTTAACTAGGGGCCCCCGGGCTATAGTTTAAGGATCCTACCCGGTCGGGCATTGGGTACTTGTCCCACGCCCTTCCGATAGCGTGAGAGGAGTTTGATGTGGGGACGCAGCATTCCCTTCTCCGTGCCTCGACCTGTTTAGGAGGCAGCTGGCCGACTGTTATTTTGGTACCAGGCTACATGAGGGTAATCCACAAGGTGGCAACTCCAGTTTAATAGCACAGGAAGGGATCTGAAAGGGGGGATTTCGGAAGGGTAGAGGAAGGTAGCCAAGGGTTAACTAGGAGCCCCCGGGCTATAGTTTAAGGATCCTACCCGGCATTCGCCTAAAAGTAATGCAGGACAAACCTTAGAAAAACCTGCATGCGGGTAAGAATAATAAAGGACCTGCAGCAAACAAGCTTCAAAATATCTTTTTGCGGGGAAATGGGGCCGGGGAAAAAATGAAATAGTTCCAAGAAGAACTGGTTTGGAAAGATAAGTAAAGGTTACAGTCATAGCTTATTTAAGACAGAAAATGGAAGACGACTATATATATATATATATATATATATATATATATATATATATATATATATATAAGGGCAGAAAGAGAGAAAAACGTTGAGCCAAAAGTCTGCGAGGGATGTTCTCTCGCAGGCAGAACCTTGTAGGAGAGACAGGAAGGGGCTACCTTTGGGGGGATGCTTTTTACTCTCTCCGTTTTTTAACTAAGGTTCCCACATGCCGAGGCCTGTTCTGAGAGGTGTATGTTCCGGGGTCACAGATCTTGGGCATACGGTAAGAGTTGTTCGCTGTTCCCATTGGAACAGTCGGGCTGCTGCCTCCTAAACTGATCGAGGCACAGAGAAGGGAATGCTGCGTCCCCACAGGCAAACCCTCTCTCCCGCCATCCAGGGAAGGGCGTGGGACAAGTACCCAATCCCCATCCTACCGGATGGGTTTGCTCTGCATTACTTTTAGGCGAATTGCCGTGTAAGACCCTTAAACTACTGCGCCGGGGCTACCTTCCTCTACCCTTCCGCATCCCCCCTTTCAAACCCCTTCCTATGCTATTAAAGGGGAGTTGCCACCATGTGGATTACCCTCATGTAGCCTGGTACCTAAAGAAAAAAGAAAAAAAAAAGAGAAAAACGTCAAACAATATTCACATAAAATTGGCTAATCCCATTTATACAGATTTCGTACAGTCAATTTTTAATCCTAACCGTAAGGACACTTTAACGAAAAGGTAAACAATTCTGAAATAACAGTAGACGGAAAATACAGTAAGTAAGAAAGATGTAAAATGAAACTACTGTTATTTATTTATTAATTTTTAAATATTTCACTCGTGTCTGTTTTCCAAAATTGTCCTTAAAATCTCTTATAAAAATCCCTTATGAATCTCAAAATTATAATTTAACTGTCCGCCGCTTGAGGGGGGGGGGGGTTTTCCTCACCCAGTTATAAACCAAAGGGTGTAAAAGGGTATGAAGTGATTGTGTGTGGGGATCCCCCCTCCACCATACGTCTTTAATAAGGTAAATACCAGTCTAAAAGATTGAAATGAAAAGAGCACCGAAGAAGCGGAACTGGGGGGGGGGGGGAGGAGCGCGGGGACGAAACCCTGGAAAGAAACCGAAGGAGGTAAGTAAAATTAAGAGCGACAGTCCTTTTAACCGGGACAAATATTTGGAAGGAGAAGACCTCAACGAAGCAATGAAAGAAGCTGTCAAGGAGGAAGATGACACGCGGTAGGACAAGAAGCGGGAGCGGTGGTGAGGGGAATAAGTCGAGGACTCCTGCAGGATGACTTTTTTCGCGGTTCTCGTGTCACTCTGAGAGAGTTATCTTATTTGTTGCGTCACACGGTTGAAGCTTCACTGAGGTTTTGGAGACAAAGCCACCAAAGATAGTCTCCGCTGCATGGCCCATTATCTTTACGATTTTAAGAGAGAGAGAGAGAGAGAGAGAGCCTCTCGTTGATTATTGTCATTGCATTATTATATTATATAAATATAGTGATTTAAAATGATTTCAATGAAGTTAAAAATGCGTTACATCGGGGGAGGGGGGATGAAAGTTACAGGTATTTAATTAATCCTGAGAGTGTCCGTATTTGCCCGTGCTACGTGCTTCAAGTATCTGCGGAACGTGTTTGCCCACTGTTATCTTGTTCTTGATACGCCGTTGCATTGAGATTGTGAGCGAGACCTTCGTAACTTCCAAGTCTTCATTCACAATTCCTCACTCACTCACTCACTCTTCGCTGCCTTCCGCGAAAAAAAATTAGGTCCACATATTCGGTCATCCTCTGTGTTCTGTTAGTCTGCGACTCCTTCAGCAGATCCACACCGGCGGCCTTCACCTCATTCCTCCAGTCACTGTCTCAGTCTTTCCCTTCAGTGATTTTTACCTTTAACCCCCTCCTACAGCCAACAAACCTTCTTATTACCTCTGAATCCCATCGGAATCTTCAGCGTTTTCTTTCACTTATTACATATACTCTCTGACCGTCCTCCATTTTCCTCGTAGGCCGCTGTTATTTATTCTCTCTCTCTCTCTCTCTGTCTCTCTGTTTCTCTCTGTCTCCCTCTGTTTCTGTCTCTCTCTCTCTCTGTGTCTCTCTGTCTCTCTGTGTCTCTCTCTGTCTCTCTCTCTGTCTCCCTCTGTGTGTCCGTCTGTGTCTCTCTCTGTCTCTCTTTGATTCTGTCTCTCTCTCTGTGTCTCTCTCTGCCTCTCTCTCCCTCTGTCTGTGTCCCTCTCTATCTCCCTCTGTGTCTCTCTCTGCCTCTCTCTCCCTCTCTCTGTGTCCCTCTCTATCTCCCTCTGGGTCTCTCTCTCTGCATCTCTCTGCATCTCTCTGCATCTCTCTGTCTCTCTCTGTCCCTCTCTCTGTTTTTATCTGTCTCTCTCTGTTTCTCTCTGTCTCCCTCTGTTTCTGTCTCTCTCTGTCTCTCTCTCTGTGTCTCTCTCTCTGTGTCTCTTTCTCTGTGTCTCTCTCTGTCTCTCTGTGTCTCTCTCTGTCTCTCTCTCTGTCTCCCTCTGTCTCCCTCTGTGTGTCCGTCTGTTTCTCTCTCTGTGTCTCTCTCTGTCTCTCTTTGTTTCTGTCTCTCTCTCTGCCTCTCTCTCCCTCTCTCTGTGTCTCTCTCTATCTCCCTCTGTCTCCCTCTGTGTGTCCCTCTGTGTCTCTCTCTGTCTCTCTTTGTTTCTGTCTCTCTCTGTGTGTCTCTCTCTGCCTCCCTCTCTCTCTCTCTGCCTCTCTCTGTGACCCTCTCTATCTATCTCCGTCTGGGTCTCTCTCTGCATCTCTCTGTCTCTCTCTGTCTCTCTCTCTCTGTGTCTCTCTCTGTCTCTCTCTCTGTCTCCCTCTGTCTCCCTCGGTGTGTCCCTCTGTGTCTCTCTCTGTCACTCTTTGTTTCTGTGTCTCTCTCTGTGTCCCTCTCTATCTCCCTCTGGGTCTCTCTCTGCATCTCTCTGCATCTCTCTGTCTCTCTCTGTCTCTGTCTCTCTGTCTCTATCTCTGTCTCTCTCTGTCTCTCTCTCTGTCTCCCTAAATAAAAGTCAAATCTTTTCCTCTTGTTTCCACTCCATGTTTCTGATCCCATCAATACTTGGCAGATCAGTTAAATTATAATTTTTAGCCTTAAACCTTATAAGGGATTTTTAAAGAGATTCTAAGGACAATTTTGGAAAACAGCCTCGCGTGAAAATTAAATAACAGTAGTTTCATTCTACAACTTTCTTACCTACTGTATTTTCCGTCTACTGTTATTTCATATTTTTTCCGTTTCGTTAAAAATGTTCTTACGGTTAGGATTAAAAATTGAGTGTATGAAACCTGTATAAATGGGATTAGTCAATTTCATGCGGTAATTTTTCACGTTTTCATCTCCCTTTCTGTTCTTAAACAGTCGTCTTCCATTTTCTGTCTTAAACGAGCTTGGCCTGTAACCTTTATTTATCTTCCCAAAAAACCAGTTCTTCTTGGAACCATTTCTTTTTTTTTTCGTTTGTGTGCTGCAGGTCCTTTATTATTCTTATACATTTTTAACTTCTTTGAAATCATTTTAAAAACACTATATATATTATTATTATTATTATTATTATACTGCAATCACAATAATCAACGAGCAGGGGTGTTCTCTCTCTTAAAATCGTGAGATAATGGGCCATGCAGCAGAGACTAACTTAAACATTCTTTTTTTGTGGCTTTGCCTATAATAAAATAATTTTTTAGTCAATGAAAGAAGAATCAGAAATATATTATAGACATTAAAATATATATATATATATATATATATTGTGAATAACATCGGTAAGTGGCCGCCGTTTGTCCGCGAGCCTCAGAGGGAATTAATTACGAGTGCACGTGTGCCGGAGAGGCCCCAAGGAACCCGAGGGTACGCGTCCCCTTTTTTTGCATCGTTTGAGTGGGAGAAGGAACGGAGTAAGGGTATATACTACGCACCCGGGATGAAAGTGGACAGAAAAAGAGACAGACAGAGAGGCAGGGATTGAAAGTGAAGTGAGAGAGGCGAGAGGGTGGAAAATTTGGGCTAGCTGTAAGAAACAAAAGTTTTGGAGTGAGGACGTCCATCGCGGGGAGGCCGAAGAAGGAGATCGTGGGCTGCTTACTACAAGACCAGTGATCCACTGCTGATGCTACGAGGTAAAGTAAGGGTCACCATTAATGTAAAGTGCCTTCAGACACAGTACGGAACTAAGCTCTGTTCATGAACAGCTACCGAGCCGCCCACATTACCCTGTAGAGAAGGAGGATTTATTTAACCAAGCCGGAGCTAATTATTGTTACTTTTTGCAGACTATATACACATATATATAGCTGCTGGCGCCCAATGAATTATTTAATGTATTTATTTTGTATTTTTATGTAATAAAGTCTAAACATTACAATATATATATATATATATATATATATATATATATATATATATATATATATAGTGACTACAATGATTTTTGATGAATCCTTGTATGACGTTCAGCTCAATCCAAATTTGTTTTGTATCACCGATTTCCTTCTGTATTGCCCTCCTCCTGATTTGATATCATTTAACCCACAAAGTGAACGTAAGTTGGTCAACCTGATCAAGTTCGCGGTCCATTCTATTTATGTTCTATTTTTTTTCCACTGTTGTTGGAGTCTTTACACCTTCCAAACTGTCTACGAGGGGGTTAATATATTGGTCCTCCCAGCTTCATCACTCCTACAGGGTTTCCTGTTGAAAAATTCTGGGCTCTTATTAGCGGGAGGGGGAGATGACGTTTCCCGTGGGTGGGGGAACGAGATATATAAAAAAAATAAGGTTCCGGAGACTCATCAATCTTCTTCTACGACGTGAAACAATGGTCAGGGAGTTTAAGAGGAAACCGCTTGTTATTTATTTCTTCACTTACATTTCTCATAAAAAAAATTGAATATTAAATTGACATTGTTTTCCTTTTTATTCGCTCTACAACTGCGATTATTTTTTTTAATAAAATAATCTCTCTGAGGTGAACCAAATATTTTTTTGGCATTATGAATTAATTAATTAATTAATTTGGAATTGTTATTTACAATTATTTGTAAACAAATTAAGTTCTTTTTAATCTGGAAACTTTATTTCAGCTTTTGCGCTCCAGTGTGGGACTAATTGTGATTCTAAGGAACTGTGTGTGTGTTTATATATATATATATATATATATATATATATATATATTTCGCAAGAGTACAGAGATCTTCGGCTTGATTATCAGTCTAAAGATAGTCAATGAAGAGTGCTGTAACCTGATACAACAGAGATAACGGTTTCACTCTAGAACAACAAAACAATAAAGAAGAAACAACAGCTTCATCACAGTTAGTGTTGCCGGGCAAATTGGAATCACTTCATCGTAAGTGGACGCTGGTACAGAAAACAAGTAGAAACATCCACAATAATTTAACAATTTTAAAGTTTAACGACGATGATAATTTATTTTTGGGGTAACAGGCTACATGAGGAGTAATCCACATGGTGGCAACTCCCCTTTAATAGCATAGGAAGGGATTTGAAAGGGGGGATGTGGAAGGGTAGAGGAAGGTAGCCAAGGGTTAACTAGGGGCCCCCGGGCTATGTTTTAAAGATCCTCCCGGCATTCGTCGAAAAGTAATGCAGGGAAAACCGTAGAAAAACCTGCATCAGGTAGGTCGGGCTCTTGGCTACTTGTCCCACGCCCTTCCCTGGATAGCGGGAGACGGAGTTTGCTGTGGGTCCGTGCCTCGACAAGTTTAGGAGGCAGCTGGCCGACTACTCCAATGGGAAGAGCGAACAACTCTTACCGTGTGCCCAAGGTCTGTGAACCCCGGAACATCATACACCTCTCAGAACAGGCCGAGGTGCCTCGGCTTATGGAAACCTTAGTTGAAAAACGGAGAGAGGAGGAGACATCCCTAACGGTAGCTCTCCCTGTGTCTTAGAAAAACCGATGTTTTTAGGTACCAGGCTACATGAGGGTAGCTACATGGTGGCAACTCCCCTTTAATAGCATAGGAAGGGATTTGAAAGGGGGGATGCGTATGTTTTTTTTGGGGGGAGGCAACAGGCTACATGAGGGTAATCCACATCCTTTAATAGCATAGGAAGGGATTTGAAAGGGGGATGCGGAAGGGTAGAGGAAAGTAGCCAAAGGATAACTAGAGGCCCCCGGGTCTACATTTTAAGGAACCTACCCGGCATTCGCCTAAAGAAATGCAGGGAAAACCCTATAAAAACCTGCATCGGGTAGGTCGGACATTTGGTACTTGTCCCACGCCCTTCTGATAACGGGAGAGGAGTTTGCTGTGGGGACGCAGCATTCCCTTCTCCGTGCCTCAACCAGTTTAGGAGGCAGCTGACCGACTATTCCAATGGGAGCAGAGAACAACTCTATCATGATTCCACAGATGAAGACAATCAACTTGAAATCGACCATTTTATTTACTTGCACAATTTCCCAAACCAATCTTTAATAACAACGCCAGAGATACTCCTCTCTCACAGATTCGCCATTCCAACATAATATCTTTTCTTTTACAGACAACAGTAACAAATATATTACATTATTTTTAAATAAATTGCTACGTCATCCCGTCCCCATCCCCTAGCCAAGGGGAGGTTAACTAAGGGTCCCCTTGGTCTCTCTATGTGGTCGGGCTCTTGATACTTGTTCCATTGTGACACGTGTCACCCCGACATTTACGAAATTTGGGTGAATTTTGCTCCACCCGGTTGTAGATTTGTATAAGGAATATACAAATATACATACAAACAAGCACACTGCTTTATTTATTAAGAGTCGGAGTGCTAAACCCCCCAAATCAAGACTAGATTCATCTTTTTAGTTCCTTAAATTATTCCTTATCGTTTTTGTTTGGGCCAAACTGTCATCTTTCCCCCCCCCCCCCCTTTCATCCCGTTTCATTTATTTACCTTTTGTTTTTTTAATCTCAGTGGCCATGTTGACCGTATTTTTTTTTAAGTAAAAGAATAATTGAGTTAAAATATTGAACTCGGTGTTGAGGACAAGTAACAGTCAGTTGAGTTGGACGTTGAGTTCTACCCCCCCCCCCCCCAGCCTGTGTCGATTGTGATTCCGTGTTCCAGTTCCATGGAAGCATCAGCAGCAATGAATGTCCTTGAACGTTTCCTGTGAGAGAAGAAGGCAAGGTTCTCACCTTTCGCCAACTCTTCACTGCTTCTGCGGTTAAGGACGTTCCGTTGCCAACGGTTCATCGAGAAATATTTAACTTGACCCGGGGATTTTTCCTAACCCCTTACCCTTAAATCATTAGTTTCATTAAAGGGTTGGTTGTTTCATAATAAATCCTTCGCAGCCTGCATGTATTGACGTATTAATTCACTTGCAATCAGTCTGGTCACTGCTGGTGACTGGTTGTTTTGTTCCCTTGCTGCACACGTGTGTCGACGTGTGTGTGTGTGTGTGTGTGTCCATCCTTGCAAATTGCCCCTATTGTGTGTGTGTGTGAGTGAGTTTCAAATTAATTCCTCGATTGGAACGCAACGGTAATTTGTCTCTACTGTGCAGAGATTATTATTTTTATAACTGACTTGTTTTAATAACTTACCCGTATATAATATAATAGGGGCACGGGGGGAGGTAAAAAGTCATTGTAAAGGGAGGGGGGGGGAAGTTTTAAACCTTTGCACATTTTAAATGGCTCCGCTCCGGTGCCCTCGAGTGCAACGGGTTAACGCTATAAAGAACTGTGACGTACGTCAGTTTCACGAGAGGTCGTACGATTTCACCCGAAGATTTACGGAAGTACCCGATCGTCCACAACGACCATTCCCGGGTTATTTACCTTAGCTCGTGTATTCTGTATTCCTCTTTACTGAGTTTTCTTCAGCAAATAATCGCAGAAAAAAATACCTGACGTATATAAATATACATTTTATTGTAGGACAGACACGAAGGGATGTTCTCTCGCAGGCAGAACCTTGTAGGAGAGACACGAAGGGGCTACCTTTGGGGATGCCTTTTCCTGTCTCCGTTTTTGAACTAAGGTTCCCACAAGCCGAGGCCTGTTCTGAGAGGTGTATGTTGTTCCGGGGGTCACAGAAACCTTGGGCATACGGTAAGAGTTGTTCGCTGTTCCCATTGGAACAGTCGGCCAGGTGCCTCCTAAACTGGTCGAGGTACGGAGAAGGGAATGCTGCGTCCCCACAGCAAACTCTTCTCCTGCTATCCAGGGAAGGGCGTGGGACAAGTACCCCCAGTGCCCGACCTACCTGATGCAGGTTTATTCTAGGGTTTTCCCTGCATTACTTTTAGGCCAATTGGCCCGGGTACGATCCTAAAACTACAACCCTGGGGCCCCTAGTTAACACCTTGGCTACCTGCCTCTACCCTTCCGCATCCCCTCTTTCAAATCCCTTCCTATGCTATTAAAGGGGAGTTGCCACCATGTGGATTAGCCTCATGTAGCCTGTTGCCCTAAAAATAACTACAATCATTTTTTAAAAATATATATCACCCGTAATTAACCTTAAAAAATCAAATTATTATTAATATTTTTTAATATCACGCCTTTAACGAAATGTTTCAGTTTGTTGTTTTTATTATCGTGACGAATGCCTTTCCTTCGTATTATTAGAGGGGACAAGTGTTCTTTTCTTTTCGTCCAATAAAGGTTTTTTTTGTGTGTAGGTTTACCACAATGTTGCTGCTTCATAAATAAGTTTGTTATGAGAATCTCCAGCCACCTTCCCTCCTCCCCCTCCCCCTCCCCCGCAACCACCTTCTTTCCAACTCATTCAGTGTTTATGTTAGGTCGTGTAAAAAATTATTTTCATTTGTGTGTCTCTGTGTGTCGAGTTGTTGTTTTCTTCTTCTTGTGGAAGTGAACGACTCTTTGTCTTCGCCCTTTAGTTAACATTGCAGATTTATTAACTGAGACCTTCTTGACGGTAGGAAACACGGCCGGTAATTATCCTTTAAAAATATCACAACAGAAAATGTGGCTGAAAATTTAAAAGTTTAATTTAATTAGATTAATTTATATTAAGAATGTAAGCATTGATGTCCACAAAAAAAAATTGGGACTGGAAAGATATAAATAAAATTTCAGGGTCTTTTATTTTCGTTAATCTGCTATATAAAATAAAAATCCCTCAAAGTATATATATATATATATATATAAAGAATACTAACGAAAATAAAAATCCCTCAAAGTATAAATATATATATATATATATATATATAGCATACTAACGAAAATAAAAATCCTTCATAGCATAAATATATATATATATATATAAAGCATACTAACGAAAATAAAAATCTTTCAAAGCATAAATATATATATAGCATACTAAAGAAAATAAAAGTCCCTCAAATTATATATTATATATATATATATATATATATATATATATATATATATAGAGAGAGAGAGAGAGAGAGAGAGAGAGAGCATATGAACGAAAATAAAAGGCCCTCAAAGCATAAATAAATATATATATATATATATAAAGCATACTAACGATAATAAAAATCCCTCAAAGTATAAATATATATATATATATAAAGCATACTAACGGAAATAAAAATCCTTCAAAGCATAAATATATATATATATATATATATATATATATATATATATAGCATACTAACGAAAATAAAAGGCCCTCAAAGCATAAATAAATAAATATATATATATATATATATATAAAGCATACTAACGAAAATAAAAATCCCTCAAAGTACAAATATATGTATATATATAAAGCATACTAACGAAAATAAAACCCCTCAAAGTATAAATATATATATATATATATATATAAAGCATACTAACGAAAATAAAACCCCTCAAAGTATAAATATATATATATATATATATATATATATTCTAGTGAATAACGTCGGTAAGTGGTCGCTCTTTGTCCGCGGGCCTGAGAAGGAATTAATTTAACGTGCACGTGTGCCCGAGAGACCCCATGAAGCCGCGGGTACGCGTACCTTTTTTTTTTTGGCATCGTTTGTGGGGGTAGTAAGGGTATATACCACGCACTCGGAGAAAGTGTACAGAAAGAGAGACAGACAGAGAGGCAGGGACTGAAAGTGAAATGAGAGAGACGTGAGGGTGGAATATTTGGCGAGCTGTAAGGAACAAAAGTTTTAGAGTGTGGACGTCCATCGCGTGGAGGCCGAAGAAGGAGATCGTGTGCTGCTTACTACAAGACCAGTGATCCGCTGCTGACGCCACAAGTTAAAGTAAGGGTCACCATTAATGTAAACTGCCTTCAGACACAGTACGGAACTAAGCTCTGTTCATGAACAGCTACCGAGCCGTCCACATTACCCTGTAGAGAAGGAGGATTTTATAACCAAGCCGGAGCTTATGATACTTTTTTTGAAGACTATATATATGTATAGCTGCTGGCGCCCAATAAAATTTTTTATGTATTTTTATAAATATGTAATAAAGTCTTTTTATATATTTGGTAATAAAGTCTAATTATTACAATATATATATAGAGAGAGAGAGAGAAAGAGAGAGAGAAAGAGAAAGAGAAAGAGAAAGAGAAAGAGAAAGAGAAAGAGAAAGAGAAAGAGAAAGAGAAAGAGAAAGAGAAAGAGAAAGAGAATGAGCGAGAGAGAGAGAATGAGCGAGAGAGAGAGAATGAGAGAGAGCGAATGAGTGA